>OY720675.1:210847487-211075107 GCA_963170755.1 Amphimallon solstitiale | reverse complement strand
ATAACATCATGGGGAAAAGAAATTTTCAGTTTCGAACCATAGAGGTACTTATTATGAACTTCCGTCGGAAATAAAGAAGTGATTGAGTTTCAGGGTATTCAAACGCAAAGTACAAAGATTCACGGAAGAAAGTGTTAGCATTCTCTGAGACTCTCGACTGGGACGCAGTGTGGCCCAAGGGAGTCAGAAACTTAGGGACAAGGAATTGAAATAAGAAGAATATAGATATAAGTTAAATAAGTAGCATATAACTGACTGGGTGTAGTAATTTAACTGAATTTAATATTTTTCTATTAGGAAACTGGAAATATGTAAAGATATGTATATTATACTCATAATTTCCAAGATAGAGTATCCCTAATAAGTTAAATTTCAAAATGGACGCTCTGAATAATGTCTTTTATGTCCCAGTCATTCTGTGTTTTGATTGTACTCGTGCATTGCATCACACTCTTGGTCTTTCTTTATAACCAAGGTCAATGTAGTTACAGTAACACTATTGTCAACAAATGTTTCAGTTAACTGGTCGGCTAACTCTTCTGCTGTTATATCTGCCAACTCAACGCAAAAGAGTAATTCAGGAAATGTTGCAAGTATTGCTGGAATTCCAAAAAAAGCTTCTGCTTACCTTGTTAGGTGTTTAGTTAATGAAAGCATAGCTACTCAACACACAAAGGTTAATTATTAATATTAATACTAGCATTTTTAATATTAGTGCACTTCTCTAGGAAGAACTTCTATAAACATTCAAAGACTAGTAATATAATATAATAATAAGTAAATAATTGACACTTATGTTTAATGGCTACCAATATCCATACAACATTAAAGGTCTAACAATGGAAAAATTATATTCTTCCCAGTTAACAGTTACCACTAATGATAATAATAATTAGTGACTCACATTTCGTGATTGCCGGTCACTACTTTGCCAATAAGCCGCCCAATGCGAATCCTTTAGACGTCTTGAATTACATCAAGCCCATAATCACAATGAGATTTCGGCTTGATAGGAGCGTTATTTCTTCTCATTGTCATGTTAGTTATTGAAAATCATATTTTCTGAATGATCTATGATTGTAACTAGCCAAACTTTATAAATTAAACAAAAAGCCGTGACGAATTCAATAAATAATAAAATATGGTATATGGGAAGATTATAATTCTGAATAATTCTTTCATACTAAAAAAATATTTTATAGAGCTCACTTGTACATATTTCAGTAAGACGCCAGCTCTGATATTCCCGAATAAAGTAAAAAAGAATGAACATCCTGACTCATCGCATTTCCACTGTCCTGACAACATTTTTCATATTTATATTCAACTGCTGAGGGGCAATGGACATACAAAACTTCGCAAACTTCCTTAAATAACATCAGCTGAAATATCATACATCAGTTTGTTTAGTAAAGTGTGCCCTGCATGTTAATAATGTCAATATTAGCGAAATTGTATAGTAATTAGCCGTATCCACCCAGATCTTAATCATTTCATTCAAACTCCATGTAAATTTCCTGGATTGTATTAATCTATAGCGAGATTAGCACAAGGCCGACGAAATAAAACTGAAATCAGAATGTATTCTAATTTAACTTTATTCTCGGTCTCGGCAATTATAAGCACGTAGTTAAATTCAAAACGCCCGCGCAAGCATCCTTTAAATATATGGAAATTAGAATTAATAATTTCGTAGGAAAACGCTATCTTTTTTACGATTCTAATTTTCGGTTATCTCCAAATACAAAGGGGAGAAATTAAACAAACACTGTATGTGCAGCGTAATGTCAACGCTTCGTGCTGTAATGGACAGGAAATGTGGTAATGAAAACGATTACATTTCTGTATGCATAAAAGGCTGGCGTTTTAATGTCTATATTATTATTTACTGGCCTTTATAAGAATTTCAATTTCTCTACGGAACATGACTCTTAGTAAATTATGTTTTATTAATGCGTGTGGACATCTATGTCAAGGTTACTTCAATTGGTAGATGTTTACGTTTTGAATCTTCCTATTAGATATTGTTGCTCGGAGTATTGCACAACGCCTTGCGTGCAAGGAAGGAAAGTAAATGATGTCAAGTTAATGGTTAAGATAATAAGAGCAGAGTGATTTCCTTAATCTCGATTTATATAAGAATATATATATTTAGGTATAAAATATTTTCAAATAATTAATTGGTGTAGTTGATACATATCGAAACTATCTAATAATAAATATCGAAATAAAATTGTACAATTGTTTCGCTCTATGACAGCTTCAGCAGGTGATGCATTGTATAGGTATTATAATTTTCATCGCCTAATCAATCTCTAGCAGGGCGAAACAATTGTCGTGTTTTTTAATATACAGGCTGTCCCAGAAATAAAAAGACGGAGTAGCAGTTATGTAAAGTTCGAACATAAACAGGCCCAAATACACCGCAATAACGAAGAAATTAAAAATTTAATTTTCTATGTTGTTTTTTAGACAAAAAAAATTACATTACGGACCTAGCACAGAATGTATGTTCATAAATACACGTAAGAATGCTCATTTGTAAATAGAAACGATCACGCATTCATAGAAAAATACGATTTTATTTGTATAAAACGGGAAAAAAACGTTAAATCGTACTCATTCATATAAAACATGTTTTTTGCCGATGCGTCTAGATAACGCAGCTATGTAGTCGGTTGTTGACCCAGATGGGCGACCTACTTTATTGCAGACAATAAAAGATTGTTTTTATTTTTAAAATAGGAAGGTTGTTGCTCTTTAATGTGTTTGTAGTCGGAAACAGCTGATTATTATTATTTTAGAATATGCAATAAATCGTAGTTTTTTAGCCTTTATTACAGTAAATATCAATAATGTAATTATTTTTTTCTAGCAGGTGTAAAATTAAAGTAATTAATGGTTTGATATTTATTATGAAGTATCTATTCCTCCTCCTTTTTTTTAACACAAGCAACAAGTCGTCCTGGGTCGGCGTAAGGCCAATTGAATTCTTTATTATTATTTTTCTGCCGTCTGCGCTCGAATAAAGACTTGATACTTTGAGGGTACGTTTTTACACAATCTAGCTTCCGATTTCTGCTACTCCGTCTTTTTATTTCTGGGACACCCTGTATACGTATTTTGAAGTCTGTTCTGCAATTTTATTTCAGTATTATAACACTTTCTAATGATCATATTATAGATATTTAGCGTGATATCTTTACACAGTGCATGTCTAGAGTCCCCCCGCCCTTTATCTTATAAACAAAGTAGAATAAAATGTTGAAACAAAAATAAAACAAAACCACTATAAAAATACTAACTCTATGACAATGTTTCATTTTAAAATTTTGACAAATGGCGCTGTAGGCTATATCAACTTAAATATTTTAAATGGCAAAGGGGGTCGGGTGACCCCTCATTTCAAAGGTGTTTGGAAGATCTATTCAAAATTTATGTTTTTTTTTAATTTCCTACCTGCTCCTTAAGAAGAAAGAGCTGCGTGAAAAGAAATTTACATGCGACGAAGAAGTAAAGGACGCAGTTTGGGCGTATTTTTCAGACTTAGATTAAGAGATAAAATTTGTTTTTGATGATATAAAAAACCTAATTGAAAGATCCAAAAATGTATTACGGTTACAGGTGAATATATTGAAAAAGAAAAATAATTTTCTATTTATGTTTTCTCTCCTTTTTCCCCATTTCGCGAACTTAAAAGCGCACCCTCCTCTATACATCGAGGATAGTTCTAACCACGCAATTACTGTGTCACAATTACTGTGTCGCTAGTGACGTTATACGTACAACTTATGATTGATTATTGGTGACATTACGGAATATTTTTAAACATAAACCAATGAAAAAACTTAATAACAGTATAACATTACACTGAATTTAATATTTTATGGTAATTTTTTTAATCGGCATTATGTACATTGGTTATTAGAAAAAAGTAAATATTTAAATAGATTTTTTTTATATCTCTGTGTATATAGCTTTAAAGCTTTTTATTATATATTAAATGTTATGCAAATTCGCTATTTAAGATGTATCAATGTCTATTTTTTTTCTAAAGCATACCGATAGTTTCTAATTAAAATAAACATTAAAAAAAGATAAAATGAATATCTAATGCGATCATTTATTATCATTTTTGTTGTACTGATTGATTATTCAGCAAGAGAACAGAACACAACCACTAACTTCAAATTAAAAATTTTCCATTTTCTGAACTAGTCCCATCTTTAAAATACCATTTATCGTATGTTTCCGTGACGGTAAGTGGTCTTTTAACTGCACCTTGGCAAGGTGTGACTTCATACGGTTTAGTCACGGGGTGAACTTGCAACGAATTCCTTAGTCACGAAGTGAAGTTAGCTCTATGTTTTTTAATTGCAAAAAACAACTGAAACTCAATCAAGTTGGTTGACATTTGGCAACAAACTGCCAAAATAACCCGACGTGGTCTTACACCAGACAAGTAATTTTGTATTATTTTGATTAATTGCTGTCGTAGAAAAAGTATAGTAGAAAACTGGTTTTATAAACTTGTTAGTCACTCTTTTTACTAAGCTCTCCCTCCGCTACGCTTCGCTCGTGGTTAATAAAACTCGAGACAAAAATGAGTTTACAAAAAACTTGATACATAATATACTATTGTCGCACGGCTTTTCTTCAAATTCACTTTTTATAATAAACTATCGTTTTATTCCTTTTCTTTTTTCACAAAGTATTTTTTTTTCTTTCATTAAACCATTAACCAAAGATGCTCAGTGGAATCAAACGTTTAGATTATGAAAAATTTCAACTTGAGAAATGATCGGAGCGAACTTTGAAGATAACATAAGAAATGTGTGGTAAGGTAATTGATTAAAGCAGTGCATATATTAAAACATTTAAAATAAAATTTGAAAATGGCAAGTGTGTCTAAATTTTTACGAAAAATATCTAAAAACAATTTCTAAAATACATTTCGATATGCCTCTGAAAGTGAATTTTTTTGACAAAAAATGTTTTTATCTTATCGGAGGGTGCAATTGATATGACTATTTGCCTGAAATTGAAAACCTTATATTGTGTATCACTAATTCATGTACCATAATGTACATGGATATATATACACTAAGACACATTATTAACACTACAAGTAGTAGCAAAATAAAACATCTTTAATATTGCATAATTCATTTCACCTCTCAGTCTAGTCAGGGTAAAACATATTGCCGTGATCTTTATAGCTTAAGAATTATAAATAGACATGAATAAAAAAGAATTTGATAATTTATATGAGGAACATAAGTAAGTTTTTGAATAATGGATGATGTAAGACGTACTCCAAGAGTACTATGTGAAAATATTTATTTTTGGCAAGGCGTTCAACATCATTAATTTTAAAATAAATATTGTTTTGCTAAACTGCATTGATTTTATTGTAATTGTGGGAAGATCGTTAATGGTGTTGAGGGCACTTGAGGTACTATGTGCGAATATTTACATTCGGGGATTGGTATAGGTTATTTTCAAGATATTTTCTTCGTTGCAAAGTTTTAGATCATCAAAGGCACTATGTACGAATGTATGTCTTTGTTGAAATGAAAATTAGTTTCGTATGGGAAAATTTATTTTTTTTTGAATCTATAAATAGTATTATATTAAAGAATAAAAATAGCAAAATAATATTTTTCTTGAATCGTAATAGAAAAAAAGGAATTATGTTTTTGTATGCATTATAATTGTGAAGAAACATTCTTGACACAGCCACATGTTGTTAATAAAAAAAAAATTAATGTTGGTTACTACAATAAAGATGAATATAAATGTTTTATGGGGAAAAAAATTGATTTTATTATTAATCTTATCCAAATAAAAGACTAATTAAGAAACACGCCAGAGGTAAAGAGGAAAGATCACTGCTAGAACTCACAAGAATAAATTGAATGCTGATAGAGATTAGATTTATAAGTTTATAGGTGAAGATTTTAATGATATTTAATGCAATATCAGCATTCATTGAATATTTTTGTAATCACAGTAATATGTAACTAACTAATTCTCTTGTAAATAATTTGTTATATGTTCTGTCAAATTATATGTAAAATCAACAGTTTAAAGTCAAAAATTTGTCCACCTGAGCGTTAGTTGTCTGATATCCCCTGATTAAATGAAATTGATCTCTATCGCTTAATACTGTCCTAAATTCGAGAAACATATTATTTACAACAAGATTGTTGCCAAATAATCGTTCAATATACCCAAACTATTAGACGCATGTCGACCTAAATTTTTATGTAATCAGTAGTGACTAAAATCGAAAAGAGGTTCAAGAACACTCCCCTGAGGCAATTCACTTTTGAGAGTGGAATTATCCTAAATCACATCACCCTTTCGCACCTACTGACTATAGTCTTCTAAATAACTTTGAAACCATTTTATAGACGTACCTCTAACACCTAGATAATTTTTGCAGCAACAACGCTATCGAAAGACCTTACTCAAGTCTACAAAAACTGCAGCACTTGCGTTGCCCTTAACTATGTTCTTGTGCAATTTATCCAAAAACTCTACAATTGCTGAAACTGTGGTGCGGCCTTTGCTGAGGAACATTTACCTTTTCCACTTAGGTTTGCAATACATTTCAAATATTGATTTTGAGAAATTTAGAGAAAAATACTTTGACTGAAGACTGACTAAATTATAACATTGAACATTTATAATCTCCAAAAACATGTTAAACTGGCATACGACGTGGAATGACTTTGGTGTTAGAGTACCGAAAATTTAGGTTTGAGGTCCTTCTATTTTATTCATATGGTAATATATAATTACATTGGAAAATCGTAAAATGGTCTTGGTCTTAGATAAATATCTGTTGGTATATAGCCTATATTTCCACATATATTTCCATTTATATTACGAATGTGATATATTTTTTCTAATTTTCGTTAAATTACCTATGTGATAACATGGATTCTTCTGTATGCACTAAACTTTGTATAATTGAAGCTAGAATTGATTAGTACATTACATTTCTTGGTAATATCAGAACTATTTAAATGGGTATACCTAAGTCTTTAATTGACAATATATAAAAAAAATCAAGTTATCAGTTGATTGATATAAGTTTTATAGGTGCCATCTTTAGTTAGTGATTTAAGACGGAAAAAATAACACTGGTTTTAGAACTAGACATACCTATTTTAATTTATAATCAAATTTATATATCCAGACTGACTTTGCGATGTAATCAAAGAAATTCGAAAAGTAGAAATCAGTAGATGTTGGCAATGGATCACAATAGTAACCATGGAATGTTGCTGTTTGGGGAGAACGTATCAAATGAAAATATTATTTAATGAAAACTTCACTTGAAGAACACTCAAGAGACCGGTACTGAAAATCTTGATATGGCTTTTGTGAGCATATCTGTACCTTTACATATATGTATGTATTACAGAAGATTGTTTTATTATGCTGGTATCTTATTCAGACCATTAAAATAGTTCAGGTGTGAACAGAAGAATTATTGTCTTTATTTTTATATTATTATTGTTCGAAAGAGCGAAACTGTGACCAACATAATTATGATTTATTGCTTATACGTTGATACGATCTCTTTATGTCACCTCAAAATTAATTATTAATGAGTTATTATCAAAGTATCTGGACCATGCCCAACAGTAACAGTAACACATAATGAATATAAGGTGTAATAAACTGTTAAAGAAACATGTTACATAGAGTGATAAATAAATAAGAATCAGACATTGATTAATATTTAAATGAGTACATTTTATTTACGCAGATAAGATTACGGAAACCATCCTTTACCGTTAGCTGGTGGATCGATTAATTTATTCCAGTGCTTTCACGTGTATATATGAAAAACCACAAAGTGCTATTAATATAATTACGTACTTACTTCAAGAGACTTCCAATTTAATGAGCTTTCATTCTCATGTTTGGAGAGGATGTATAAATATACCTACTGTATTTTTCGTTTATTTAATTGAAATTTAATAATTTATATATTCTAATAAAGATATATTTGAGAGAACACCCTAGATTTGAATGTTCTTGTATCTTTTATTTAGTGTGCGCCAAAAATAGTGATCGTGAAGTGATTGTACAAATACGATAAAAACAGGAATATTGTTTGAGGCTGTGTCTGCAGTCATCTTGCCATTCACAGCACTGCGTGATCTAGTTAGCGTTTCATGAAGCATGTCCTGTTACTACCATTGTAGTAAAAACTGAATATCTCAATTAAATATCTGAAAAGTCTACAAATACAGAAAATATAGACTTATGCTTTCAGTAAAATATGCAAATGTCTCTAATTAGATAGACATACAGATAGCAATAGAAAACTAAAACTGGTCATATCACTTTATGTTTTGTATTTTTTATCTACATTGGGCCATCTACATATTATTTTAAACAAAAATGTATGTACATAATTGTCATATGGTAAAAGTATAAATTAAAAACGACTTCAGTTATCTTATGCTTCCATACTACCGTTATTTACACATACATCGATGCAAGGCATGAAATTCAATAAAAGGCCAATCTCTCTTCTTGTAATACCATACTTCAGCATATCAAACGACATCTGCGGTCTGGTGAACATGTCAAAATGCCTAAACCCTCTGTGTGCCATGTTCTATTCCACATTATATCCTAATTGGAAGGTCATTACAAAAAGGCTAGTTCAAAGTGGTTTAATACATGACTTATCACTTGGAGATATGTATATAAATATTGTCATGATAATGAGGTAGTTCGGCTTATGAAAATACTCGAACTCTAGACATACTCAAATTTACTGTGTTGTTTCTGTATGCAGATGACAGTAATTCTGGAATATAAGAATACTAGACTATCTAATTCGCTATTATTACCTGTTCATACTGGATCTCTGTCCACCTAGATATTCTACTGAAAAGTGAATTATATTCTTGCATGATGATTTGATTAATTTTGGTGTTGTTATTATGTCGCGAATTATTGTACAGGGTTATTCATTATAAATTACCCACCCTTCATCATCGTTATTATTGCATATACAAAAAAATGTTTCAAATAAAAGTTGTGTGGCTGAGACTGAATTTTATTTGCATGCTATCAAAAACACAGTGGCGTGGCGATACAACGGTATAAAGAGAAAATTTTTTGTTTTTTAAATGGAATAGCCTGCATATTAATAAATATTTATAATGGCCTTTTAACTCAAATTTCAAAAATATACCATATGATAACAGTATCTTAAACAGTTTTCGAGTTATTAAAGGTCGAATATCGTAGTTACTGTACTATGGAAAAGTTAACATTATTAAAGTAAGCTATATGAAAGTGACAATTATTGTGTTTGATAAATGACATTTCCTTAATAAAATAGTCAAAATGAAAAAAAAGACAATAATTGTCATTTTCATAGCTTACTTTAATAATGTTAACTTTTCAATAGTACAGTAACTACGATATTCAACATTTAATAACTCGAAAACGGTTTAAGATACCGGTATCATTTGGTATATTTTTGAAATCAGGGTATGAAGACCATTATAAAAATTTAATAATATACAGGGTAATCTATTTAAAAAAACATTATTTTCTTTTTATACCGTTGTATCTGCACGCCACTGTGTTTTTGATAGCATGCAAATAAAATTCAGTTTCAGCCACACAACTTTTATTTGAAAGATTTTTTTGTGTATGCAATAACAACGATGATAAAGGGTGGGTAATTTATAATGAATAACCCTGTACATGAACTATACAGAAATCTTTCTATCCAGTATATCCTTATAGAAACACACAAATGCAATGCAATAGAATTGAATCTGGATTTCACTTAATTAATTTACTATAACATAACCAAAATGCATATAATGTGACAAATCTAGTTCTTCGTTTGTTTTCCTATGGTTTCCATATGATATTTCTTAACTCGTTTCAGTAAAGTTTAATTGTTTTTTCACATTTAACAAGGCACAATTATTAATTGTCAAAGAGTTAATCTATCTTTAAACTATTCTTCCCGGTTATTCTAGGTTTGATCTATATTGCTCCAAAATAATAGAAAAAGAAAGCAAAATCGAGCAAGATAATTGAATAAACAACTAATCACTCACCTCATTTTAAGTTGGTTATAAATATTTTTCAAAAAATCCAGAAGGAAAAGATTAAAATCGATCGAGGTAATGAAAAAAATGAGGTGTGGCTACCACACGACTTTCTTATATGTATGTGCGTTTCATATTATACAAAAGTTGTTCTATATTATGTTTTAAATACTTCTATAATATCTTCTGAAAAAAATAAACCTGTAAGTAAATGTGCTACTTCAGGTCGAAATTTTGTGAATTCTTTTACAAAAATTATTCAAAATCCTACTGTAGTACTTCTAATTTCTGAATAAATCTCTATAGAATACATACTTGGCGAGATATTCGAAAGAAAGTGCGACTCGCTAAGAGTAAAAGTGTTTCTTCCCATCCGAATTTTGAAATTTCTTTTATACAAAAATTATTCCAAATGTAGCTCTAAATATATTTGTACTCTTAATAAATATATATAGAATGCATAATTTACGAGATACTTGCAAAAATGTTATTCGATAAGAGTAAAAGTGTTCCTTCCGGTCCGAATTTTGAAATTTTTTTTATACAAAAAGTATTGAAAATTAAATTCTAAACCTTTAATACTTGTAGCTGTCTAAAAAGCATGACTTGCGAAATATTCCAGAAGGAATTTCTAAAAAAAATTTTAATAAAATTTTTCTCAAATTTAATTTTGAGTACATATGAATTCTTTAGAAATTTGTTTAAACTTAGTAGTTGACGAAATATTAACAAAATTCGATTTTTTCACTGAAGTAAAGCACTACTTCTAGTGTGCCGATTTTACTGAAAATCTAATCAGATCTCAGGAAGGAGATTATACTTGTAAATACTAAATTTGGAATTGATATCTATAGCCGTTAGAGAGAGGGAGAGAGAGAGAGAGAGAGAGAGAGAGAGAGTCTGACGGTTGCTCTAGGTTCTTCGAGGTTTGTTCTACATTGTTCAGAAGTACATCTGAAAATAGGAAAACACGACTTTTACTTTTCGAAAATTCGATTTACTTTTGGGTCAGAGTTTCTTTCGAAATTCTTGGAAACACTGTTTAGAACAAGTAGGATAATCTGGAACAACCGTCAGAATTTAGTTTTTCGAAAAAAAGGAATCCTAGAAAATGGTTTTTTTCTTAGCGATTTTGGAACAGTGTAGAACAAACAATCATCGGTTTTGGATTTCATTTCTTCACGATATCTCTTGATCTATAAAAAATACGAGTTTGAAATCTTGGAAAAATGAGTTTACAATAACTAGAACCACCTAAAGGACATCTCAGAATTACGACATTGTTGCCATATACTCTTCCTGTTTTCGAAAATTTTATTTATCTTTCGATGTGATTTTTTCGAAAAATGTTTACAACTAGAACAGAAGAAAGTGTGTAGCGAGAGAAAGAGATGATTTAAAACACTTTTTCCTTGTTAAGGACTGCAAAACTGTCTAGGACAAAAATTTTCAAAACCACTGAGGTTATGTAATGACCAATTCATAAATAAACAAAAGGCGACAGGAAAAACGAATACAAAAATATTCACAAATATTTTTTGAGCTTTAGTTATGTTACATATATTAATGAATATTAATATATGTAAAATACTTAAGTAATATAAAGAATACAATGTTGTAAATTATTAGGTACTTTATCTGTCAATACTAGCATATGTGTTTTATCCAATTAATAACTTGTCGGGAACATTCACACTACACGGCAACGGTTCAAATAATTTCAAGGCAATTAAAAAGATGAAAGCATGCCTCTACTTCACTTGAAATGAACTTGAAAGAGTACTTCAAATCAACTAAATAACAAAGTTATATTAATGCTCGTTTTAAGTGTGAACAACGTTCGACTGCAACTATTTCTCTTTATTATCTATCCATTCACTTGAGTGGTCTACGGTCTAAACTCGCCTATAAAACACTTTCTTTAATATAATATTTTTTACCATATGCATAATAAGATATTATAATATTGAACAAATAGTTTCATTACAATATGCAAGGTTTCAAATATAAATTGTCAATATAAATGAATGGGTAGGATATTTACCAACAACTATCAACATACACATTTTTCCAAGGGTTTTTCTAAATTTGATGCATCAACCCGAAAAAAGCATTTGTCCACTGATAATATTAATTCACTAATAACCATTGTAACTAATAAACATTGAAGTGGTAGTAATGAACGTGTATACATAACGCGTTAAATGCTTGATTTGAATTTTAAAAGTTAGCTTTTTACAAAAAAAAATGCATATCATTATCACTCGTGCAGCCTTCTATTAGAAACAATACACCTACATAAATCTATTGTACTCATTCAACTAGAACGTCTTCGTGTTAAAAATAATTGTCAGCCTATTATTCCTTATTGCAGTAAAACGTTGTCGCCACAGTTGACAGGAAAAGAGTCTTTCAAGTTACACTTTCTTAACCATGAAGACAATGATAAAATTTTATAGTTTTGTAGGTCATGGATCAATTTTACAAACATCCTCCTTTTTTTCCATGAAATAATGTCATAATTACTGAGACTATATTTTCTTTTACACTAAGAAGGTAAGTAGAATATTGACATTAATTTAGTATAATAACAGTGATTTTCACTAATGCACACTAATTACATTATTGATAGTAATTATTTTAATTAGGTACTTCTATAAATGATCGCAATGCTCTTTTTTCATAAAGTAAAAGAATGTCAATAATTATTATATTATTTCAGTCAAAACGGCGCCAACGGCCAATTACGAACAACATGTTTTAAAAAACATCCACATTAACATATGCAAAGAAAGATTTAACAAATAAGAGACATCTAAAACTGGCAAATATTTGTCTTTTCCGAAGTAGGATCAACTTTTCTTAAACATTTATTTGCATTCACATATGTTTATTACGTCTTTTATCCAAATATATGCTCTATATTTTTTCTATTTTCGTATAATTTCACTTGGACATCAGCAAAGAGCACAGGGTCTCCAAATATTTTATTTAACTCATAAGTTTAATTCTTTTTGCTTATTGCGTGCGTATGTAATTAATAACTATAGTGTTTTTTTGCGTCTTTGTAGTAATAAATGCAAGAAAAGAAAAAGAATAAAAGAACAACAATTCTTATTTTATTTATATATACAGAGTAAGAACTTGCGAATATACATCGTTTATGTGATTGGTCGCCGAGAGTAGGGGAGGTAGGTGGGGTTGCTAATTGCTTATTTAGTTACTCATAATTAGGGCGCGGACATGACCGAGTTAAACTACGACAAAGTTACAACGGAGCAAAGAAATAATGTAAACAACACACATTTACTGAATAGCACTAATTCATATGGTGAACTGCAACATCTGTTTACGCTCGAGAAGAGCCCGAGAATCAGAGCAAAAAATGGCAATAAAATAAGGAATTTATGAGTAAAATTCTTTCTACATCGGCGTAGATAGCCTGAGGGGTTTTTAAAATTTATTATATTTACCTTATATTTTGCAAGAGAAATAATGTAAATATTAAAATATGTATATACTTACTGTTATTTAGTTTCAATAACATACGCGTACATTTTTAGTTATCATTTATTTAGATCTAGAACGTTGTTTATGTTCCTTTTTCTAATATGAAAATGAATTGTCAGTGATTCCAAAATTTATTACAAAGTCTGTAAAATATCGTTACAGAATTCCAAAATATCGCACCTTCGTCACTTAGCTTTGCTAAAACATACACATAAATAGTTTTTATGCAGAGAATTTCGATAGTTTACAAAATTTCGTTACATGTTTAAATGACGATGCTCGAAGTATTTCTGAGTACAAGGAACTAACACAAATCCCAAATTTAAAAAATCAGTTGTTATTCCTTCAGGAACACTTTGGAAATTTGCCTAAACTAATCACATATTTTGAAAATCGAATCTCAAATTGAAAATTGGATTAACCACATTAGATGTGGCTATTAATAATTTCAAAAGTATTCCAAGTGATTTCGGATGTGGCCTTCGGCAAAAGTTAGACGCAGTTTTACATATAAATCCAGATTTAATAACATTGCGGCAATTTTGTATGCTAAATACGCTGAAATAAAAGAATATTTCCAGTACGCACATATAACCAGTTGCGATGTACAAAGAACGTTTTCTATCTACGAGGATGTACCTAATTCAAAGAGAACAAGTTTTACAGAAGAGAAAGTGAACAAATAATAAGGCATTTTGTATTTTATAGATCACCAGCCACTTGTTATCCAATTATATAAATAAAATTAAAACCTCTTTAAAGATACAACATCTCAATAGTGCGCCCATGGATGATGAGTCATGACTCGCTCGTGTCCGCGCCCTACTCATAATAGGTCACTGACATTCCTGTCATATAAACAGTTGATAATACTAAAATGGATGCATTTAATTTTAACTCCCACTACTCTCTCCTATCAATTGGCTTCCGTAGTTCAAGTTGTTTATCATATACATGAGAGATTTGACGGGAGTTCCTTTCAAAGAATGGTAACATTTTCGCAACGACGATTATATTGCTAACTTCCGCCATCTTTCTATCTGACGTTTACTGTCAAAATGTCAAATATATCTGACAGATAGGTTTTCTACCCTACTCATACAAAGAAATCTGTTTTCGTTGTTGTGTAAATATAGAGACAAAGTAATTCGGAGTGTTAGTTAAACATTATTTTTTACGTGGAAAGACAATTAAAGACACCGAGAAAAACTGTGTAAATATTATCGTGGGTGTGCTCCGTGACGTAGAAGGATTTGTAATTGGTTTTTGCTTTTATAAGTGGCCATATGAACACGGATGATGCAGAACGTTCTAGACCTTCATTAGCAATCGACGAATGAAAGTACCTGATGAACTAAACATTTCAACTGAATGGGTATGCAGTATTTTGCATAAACCTTTAAATTTAAAAAAAGCTACATATGTACCGCCTTTGCTTAATGCTGATCAAATGCGAGCTCGCAGGAAAATGGTTATCTTCAAACACAAACAAAGGGAATTTTTCCGTCGATATGTCACCGTAGATGATACTTGGATACATCGTTATACTTCAGGTACAAAAATACAATTAAAAAAATGGATTTCTCCCGAGGAACATGGTCCCAAGAAGGCAAAAACCGTTTCTTCGACCGATAAGGTCATGACCACAATTTTTTGCGATTCCGAAGGTGTAACCTTTATCAATTATAAAGAAAAAAAGGGAAAAAACAACGGCTGGCCAATATTATGCTGATCTGTTGACACGTTTTGAGACCGTATATAAGAAAATAATGATAACATTTCTTGAAAAAATACCTTCTCGTTCGTTCGCTGTGCTACAACATTAACCGCATTGTGTTTCAAATTGCTGCCTCGTCCGTCATATTCACCAAAATTTAGAAAATCGTTCTGTGGAAAGAGATTGCAAACAGATGAAGTGGTGATATCTGGTACAATTTCATATTTTACAGAGTTCCCGAAAGATTACTTTTAGAATGTTTTGAAAAAATGCCAAATTCGCTGGGCTAAGTGGGGATCTGTTGCATAGGCTATTAATGGACGTAATACACCCCTTATATATACATACTTAGTATAGTGTATTGCTCAAGTTCTTATCTTTTAGAAATTTTCGTTATTTCCAGAAGGCTCTGTTTCCTGTTTTTATTATTTCCCTTATTGCGGTTTGGTTCATTCTTCATTGGATTTATTTATGACTACGTCTAGATATATAAAGTTGGCCACTTTGCTAAAAGTTTTTGATGCTAATTTATTTACTACTTATGATGTTGCTTCTGCTTAATAACATGTACTTTGTTTTGTCTTCATTGATTTCTAAACCTGTTTTGCTGCTACTTTGGAGAGTACCTGTATCAGTTTATCTAAGCTTTGTCTATCTCTTGTCATCAATGCTAGATCATCTTATTTGGCCCATGAACACCATTCTAAGTTTCTCTGGAATGTTCATCTTACGCATGTTTTCTAATGTTTTTTTTTTGTTTATGCTGGCAAAGGCGAGTCAAAAATCATACCAAGTCTCACCTGCAATCAACGATCTGAATATAGTTATATTCTGAATAGACGCAGCTCTTTGTAAAAACATTGATTTATATTTTTATTACTTAAATTCATATTTGCCACAATAGCATTGTGATCCGAAAAACATATTTGCATAGTTCTTGCGTTAACGCATTGAATAGATGTTTTGCCCCAATTAAGTAGAAATATGTTGTCTAGGCAAGTTTGGGCAGTTTTCGACACACATGTCGGTTCCTTTATTAATATTTCAGCACCGAACGATTCAAGAATGTCTAAAAATTTTAGCTGACTTTCGATTGTTCGTCAAGACATCAACATTAAAATCTCCTGCTATTATCGTTGTTAAGCGCAAATCAGCAGCTAACGTTAGCACCAGTTCCAACCTTTCGCAAAACACTGAATAATCACTGGAGGGAGTTCTGTAAACACATATAAGGAGACACTTTGTATCATTTAATGTAACAGTGACACTGCAACACTCAAAAATTTCATCTTCTGCGTGTTTGGTATAGAAGAAATATCATTCGAAAGGTAAATGGCCGAACCGCCATGAATTGATGCTCTTCTACAGTACGACGAAACCAGGTTGAAATTTGGTATCTGGAAAGTCTTCAAAGCTTCCCACTGAAGCCAATGCTCAGTGATAAAAATAACCTTACAAGTGTTCAGCAAGCTTAATTCATTCGTTAGTCCGTTGTAAGATGGTGAAAGGCACTGAACATTTATATGATTAGATTGAAAATTCTCTGTTGCAGCTCTTCTTCTCCAGTTGTTGGTAATTCAATCACGATTATGTCTCCTCCAGCTGCTTTAATCTGTTTTAGGTGTTATATAATTTCATTGTGTTCATACGAGTATATTGGCAGGTTTTCATCACTAATCTTATTATTTCTTTCAAAAGTATAGCTTTTGTTATTTGTACTTGTTTCACTAACACATATATTATTATTATTATTGTAAATATTACTTATTCTACTTAGAATCTGCTAAATGACATGAATTAATAAGTAGAAATCTTCTTTACCTATATAACAACATGCTAGAAAATATAATGAAGCGGAAAGTAAACCAATTACAAATTCTACTGTCCTAAAATAAAATAAAGTCTGTCTTAAGAAAACTGATACTTTTAAATTTTATTTTATATGCAATTTCGTCAGTATTGTTTATAAAGTTCTTTCTGTTCTTCATTCTCAAAAATAGCGTAAGAAATAAGAATGTACCTTAGGTACTTTCACTATGATCCAATTAAGGAGAAATGTGACTGAACTATTTAGCTGATGCCTCTGTTTCAGTCTTCTACCATAATTTCTACATACTCTCGCTTATATTTATCATAGATCCTGGTGGATCCAGTGTGAGCATTCATTGTGAATTGATGCTTGTCAACTAGTCCTTTGAACGCAGATTTCTATTATATAGTGCAGCTGGAATTACGATTTTCTTTCAATTTCAATTAGCAATTTGCTCTTGACATTCATTGACATTGTTCTATAATGCGTTTTATCTGTCGACTATTGTGCAATTTGAAAATTGAGAGTAGATTTCCATTGCCTTTTCCTGAAAGTGTGCAAGATCTTTCAGAATGTTAATTCCTTTTCTACATATTGTTGTAGTTTTGGTCTAATAGCTTGACTATGGCTTGACAACCTATCCCTCATACCATCCCAAAATTTTCAATTAAAAGAATTTCTATGAGTGATCTTAGTAAAAAGATAATCAATATTTATTTATTTTAGTCTCCTATTTATATTTCTCCTGAGTATTTGAAATTAATTACTTGAGAAATTTTGCCGAATTGGATCATCCTAGTATGTCTATCAAAATACCGTGAGAATCATTTGATCTACTTTCTTTTCATATGGGATTTCAAATGCAAAGTTGATATAAATGCAGGTTTACAAGGTCTCCAATATCAGATACCACTGATGAATTATAACCTGGGAGACCGGAAATCATTATTCCGTTTACTTCTTGTTCCCAGGTCTTAATACTTTCTCCAATACCAAATTGAACAGTAGAGGAAACACATTGTTCTTGTGTCGGGCTACTGTTATAATATGAAATGTTTCATGTACCTAACTTAACATTTGTAGTGATGTGGGTTAATGTTTATTTGATAAAATTTCCTGGATTTATCTACTTCGAATTCTTCCAGTCTTCTGAAAAAATCTGCCTGTATATGAAATCACATGCTTAGTTTGATTCATCTTTTATCCATTACAATTATACGATAGGTGTTGATATTTTGAAAATTTGGGATTGCTAATTTATAATGCAGGTAACAAATGAAAAAATGGAACTTTTGTGTGAAAATTTCGAATCCGTAATTTTTGTATTATTTCAAAACAATAAGTTGATCGACTTTTTTAGGAATTGAGACAAGGCATAATCCAAGAGCAATGCCTACAATTGGTTGCAAAGATGAATTTTCGCAGGCTGGTTAATTTAATCTGTGAGATTGAAATGTCCTTGGGAATTGGCATTTAAGCAGTACACATTATTTTGTATGATCATTTGTAAGCATAAAGCCTTTGGAGTGATCCTCTAGTTAAACTGCAATTTACTGCTTAGGTGTTTCAAAGTGAGCCAACACTTACGACAGTTATTCGCTCATGTAATCTGACAAATGATTGCGTACTCCTTTGATTTTAGAGGACATGTGGTAAACATAGCCTTAAAGAATCGAAAAATTATGCAATATTCAAAATCAGCGCATTATTTTTCATCAAGAACGCTAGTTTTCACCGGAAACGTCAAACCGTGGATTTTTAGCCAGCAAAGATGTTGATTTAATAACTATAGACCGGACGTATGAGGCCGAAATTACAACAGACAAAAGAAATAATATATAACATCACACAGTTACTGAATATCACTATTCATATGGTGAACTGCAACATCTCATTTCGTCCAAAAAACGGCCAGCAAAAAAGTCGTTTTTACTGTTAAATTCCTTTCTTCATCGGCATAGGTAGATGCGTGAGGGGTTTTTAAAATTTATTATATTTTGTAAGATTAATAAAGTAAGCAGAGTTTACCGGATTTGAACTACAAAGTGAACAAATAATAATGTATTTTGTATTTTATTGATCACCACTTGAAATTACAACAGACAAAAGAAATAATATATAACATCACACAGTTACTGAATATCACTATTCATATGGTGAACTGCAACATCTCATTTCGTCCAAAAAACGGCCAGCAAAAAAGTCATTTTTACTGTTAAATTCCTTTCTTCATCGGCATAGATAGATGCGTGAGGGGTTTTTAAAATTTATTATATTTTGTAAGATTAATAAAGTAAGCAGAGTTTACCGGATTTGAACTACAAAGTGAACAAATAATAATGTATTTTGTATTTTATTGATCACCACTTGTTATCCAATTGTATAAATAAAATTAATCACTTTTTAAAAATACAAAATTTCAATAGTGCGCCTGTGGGCGATGAGTTATCGGCCGCTCGTGTCCGGTCTTTATTAATAACACATTACCAATTCCCACCTTGTTTTTCACCTTGTAATGTACCGTGCCTTCAAAATCTTACCTCATTAAAGTAGGCTGTTTTTGAAGTAATTAAGTAATCAGTGTTGGTGCACATGCTAAGCTTTTGAAAGCTTCAAATTCTGTCTGTTATTTAATTTCAAATTATAGACACTTAAGTCTCGTTCACATCCACTTAAATTAACTTAAACCTTACTTAACGTACCGTGAAGTTAACATAAAATTTATGAAGTCGTTCACATTGCCTTAATTTACGTTAAGTGCGCAGACGTATGAGCAGCTGGAGTGCACATTAGATAGGTTCTAAAACGGCTTTTTCATGATAATATAAAACAGCAACGTACAAAACAGTAAAATAACTGTGGCAAATTGTGCAGCAAATTTCGCAAATTTAGGTTATGCTAGTTTCAAATGACAGCTATGCCGTTTCTGGTGGTTGCTGTTTGGTGGAATTAATAAACATAAATTAAGGATTTCCCTTAAGTTGAAGTTCGGCCAACCTAATACAATGTTGAGTGCAATAATTTTCATTGTGACCAGATAGATAAGAAGCCATGTGCTTTACTTTTGTTAATTTTGCTACTACCTTAATTTATGTTAAGTGGATGTGAACAACACTTTACATGACATAACCAAACTATCAAAATTATCCGTTTGTGCCTGATTACGTGTACTGTCACCAACCATTAAAAAAAAGCATGGCCGTCTCTTGCTTTATGATCACTTGTTATCATAAATATGTATTATAAGTCTAATAGATGTATTCCAATATCTGCATTCATATTTCATCAGTAATATGCATAGATACTCAATAAAAAACATCTTACGACAATTCTTCTATCCACACTTTATCAACCTCATAAACATATTCAAATTCATTTATGAAGTCGATAATTACCACCGGTATTACTCATGTGTCGCTATTTTAGTTCAAGGTTAGCAAATTATCCAACGACGCAAGGTGCCCGTGTGAAAACAACACCAACGAAAACAACGTGTTCTTGCTTCCATAAAACTGTCAGATCGTTTTCCCTCGTCTCCATCATCAAAACTTAATTAAACTATATCGGATCGGGAGCACAGGGGCAGGAAAGGCAAAAACGTTACTAACTACACATACTCGACACATTGGCCGACCATAACCATAAGTAGTTTTGACCGTACCATATAGCACGTCTACGAAAAAGCGGTGATGATATAATCTTGTCAAGGACAACTTGATTTTAACGGTCGAGTTAAATACACGATATTTGCTGGATTACATCATCCCATAAGATCTTAGCCGCGTTATTCTGAAATATCGAAATTTTGCTTTGTATGTGTATGTGTTGTGTATGTATGTGTACTATGTACTACGTCGGTCATGGATCGACCCGTTCTTCGAAGTCGCTTTAGACGCGGGAACGTTATGGCAATTAGTGTTTTTGTTGCGGCGTTTCGCGAGGATATACAATTTGGCATGCGTGATTTAATGGAAACATTGTATTGTATTACAAACTGTATTTAAATCTACCAACGTAAACACATTAAGTTTAACGGGGTCGTTAATCGAATACGATTATTTCTGGGATCTGTTAGCGAAATAATGAAACAATACTCTTTCCGTTAGCTTTAATGATGAATTGAGAAAATACTCATTTTTTCATTGTATCACGTTTCATTCAAATTATTTGGTATTTTTAGCATTAATGCTTTTAATTCATTTCTAAGATTTCTTTTAGGCATAGTAATTTAGCGGTAATTATATACAGCCTTGATTTCCGAATTAGAAGATATAACTAAACAACAAAGCAATACCTGATTTTATTCGTAAATCCGCACCAAACCGACATCATGAAGGACAACTTTAGTTTAAAATATTTATCGAAAGAATTTGATCAGTGTCCGAGTATTTAGAGTAGGATCATGAAAAACATGTATAATTAGCTAATTAAGTACTATATCAGCTGAGATTAAAAGTGGTAAAATAAAATAAATATGTTACGTAACAGCCTTGAAACTCATGGGGGTGTAACTAAGATGATAACGGGACTACTCCGTAACGCCCGCTTATTCTTTGGAATAATAATTCCAAAGATTACCAGGTACCAACTTTCAAAGCCTAATAATTTGTTTTGAACTTTTCGCCCGCCGATAGTTTCCTCGATTATAAGCTTAAAAATAAAAAGGTGGTACAAACTTGGTCACACTCGACCACCTTCAAAAAGATATAATACTTATGTCCTTCTTGAAATCACAATATTCTGGATGGTTGAGCTACCTACACTAGAGCTTTTGTTGAAAGTAGATACTTTGAACTGGTTCTCACCTGCTCACTTTTTGCAAGGCCACACGGGTCTGAGATGCGAGAAATAATCCCTTCCTCTTCGTAGTTCCAAATACTACCACCAACCGAAAATAGAGCGAGCTGGCGCTGTAAATTAGAAATAGCGCGCAAAATGTGGAAAAGGTCATTTGTAGCATCTTAGACCCCTGTCACGTCGGTGACACCTTAATGGTCTTGAACCGATAGGAAACATTTACTGTTGTTTAGCTAGTACCTCAATAAAGGTATAGTTTAACTCAGCAAAGATGATCCGTGCGTCACTAATATATAATTCTATCATAGAATAATATCTACATCAAAATAAGAAATAGTATCTACTCGTACAACAAGGATAGCATGAGCGAATGCATGTGTTTCTAGTAAACTCCTAGTACAAACATACGATTCCTAGAATTTACGCCATTATAATTCGCATCTTTACGCTTATCGTCATTTTGACATCGTTTGTCTTGACATTACGCTTTGACATTTGTATTCGATCGAATTGTTTATTTTGCATTTCCTATAAATATTTGTTTCACAATTTCTTAAACACTCTTTATTAAACTACAATGTCACGACGTGGTAGAATATTAAATATTCTAAATTTGACGCATTGTTTCCAAGAATGAATAACCAGCCACCCATCTAGAAATCCGATTAATGGTCAAATTTTAGAGAACTAAATCAGATAGGTATTTGAAACTGTTGAATTAAAATGGAGAATAAAGGATATATACAGGTTGGGTACAATTGTCATAATTTCATTTACGCGGTTGTACAGATAATTACTGTGTAGTATAAGATGCTACTTTTAAGCCATTTAAGCGTGACAATAAATCCACACGAATAGTTCCATGCCCACTTTTCCAACATCTTTTACCTTAATATTTTTATACAAACTCAATTAATAGTATAGACTAGTATGTTATATTAAAATACAAACCATAAAAAATCTAGTAGTTGGGTAAATACTAAGATTTCGTGTTTGGTGGGACCTAAATTGTTCTTGCAAAAAAAATTGTGTCAGGATAGAGACTGAATAATATGAAATTATGAATTTGTGAAACTTGTACCGTGGAGATATAAAATTTCTAAGTAAACTGATCTGTTTGTAGATAATAATTAGCAATTAAATATAAATAGCTTTATTTGGCCTGCAATAAAAAGTGTTTCCACCAATTTTGGCTTGTTTACATTGTTGAGTAGAAATGTCATGCTAAACCTGTGGGTAAATTTTAATTAACTATTATTACATGTGGATGGTATCCTTAGCGAATTAATGTTGGTTATCAGTTGGCCTGTCTCTGGTGATGAGTTCACCGGACGGCACCAGATGCCAGAGATGAGTTGGCCTTTCATTAATATATTACATTAATTTTCTACATATTATTTGGTGATGAGTTAGCGTACCCATATAGCCGAAATAAAATTAATATTTCTCAAGGATTACTTGGAAAATTGGAAATCTCTTTTTCAGAAAGAAAGTGATACTTCTCAATGGGACGTGGATACTCTCTCAGAGAAATCTAAGCCTGGCACGGCAAGATAATGATGGACTGAGTGTTCGTAAACCTCAGGATGGTGATGATGTAATACATGCTGAAAGTCCGGCTTCGTGCCAATGTTGAGAAATTCATTTAAACTCTAATATGGATGATATGTCAATGATGAAGTAGCAGTGAAAAATGGAATTTAAAAATACTTTTTAAATTAAAAAAAATAATGTGGTGTTAATATGTACCTATTTGATCTAAATAAATTGTATTTCTTGTTTGTTTGGTAGCAACGTTTTTTCTCAATAAAGTTCAGTTATCATTTGTATGTTGCTATATTATCTTAATATAGTACAAGAAAAGATTGTTATATTTATAGTATTTTTAATAAATAATGAATAGGTTGGTTATCTAATTACACATAACCAATACCTAAGTTCGGTTAACTGTTAATCTAACTTGAAATCGAAAATTGTTATTATCGTTATAGAGTGCGTTCATGATGAAAGGAACAAATTCGTTTAAAATTCAGGTAATTATTTTGCAGAAAAACGCTCGGACAGGTCGATTAGTATTTTTAGTTGTGAATTTTTTGACATAAGAAAATTATATACAGGCTGTCTAAAGAAGAACATATGCAGCAATCATTGGTTTTTTTAAATGGAACACCCTGTATATTATGCCATTTTTGAATCTTAGGGTGAATTCTAAATACATTAAACACATTTTTGTGTAACATACCATATCCCCAAAATCAGCGGTTTTCGGAACAATGAGTTTTGTGATAAATTAAAATATACATAGGTAATGAAATAAAATGATTAAATTGAACAAGGACACCTTGAACATTTTTTTAAAAGCCAACAAAAACAACCTGGTATTGCAAATTTTATCTTCAACAAAAGATTCTACTTCAAATTATACGATTTTCATGTATTTTTTTTAATTTATCACATTTCAAACGTCATTATTGCGAAAACCACTGATTTTAGGGATATGGTATGTTACACAAAAAGTGTTGAGAATTTACCATACAATTCAAATATGGCATAATATACAGTATGTTCCGTTTAAAAAAAAACAATGATTGCTGCATGTTCTTCTTTAGAAACCCTGTATATAATTTTCTTATGTCAAAAAATTCACAACTAAAAATATTGATGGACCTGTCCGAGCGTTTTTATGCAAAATAATTACTTGAATTTTAAACGAATTTGTTCCTTTCATCATGAACTCACTGTATATAGTATTTATCATGACTGTGAAGTATTAATTTGAATCATAGAATATTAAATAATGACGCGGGGTCATCTTTGCTGAATGAAGCTGGACTTCTCGCATTTCTTTTTCATAATTTATATACCATGCGTTTCAAGTCGCGTTTGGGCGAGAGACAACATCATAATTATTAGTAGTGAGATCATCGAACCTGATACCTTCGAACGAAAATAAAATTTGCTTCCTGAACTACTAGGGCATTAAATTATAAGTGATATATTTCACTTATATACCCTGTCAATTACTAATTTCTTCTGTATTACAATTGTGTTTTAATTTACTTCTATGAAAACCTTCATATTAAAAGTGTTTTCGGATAATTATGATAATTTGTTGAATGGTTATTTGTAAATTCATAAAACTTCTTATTTATCCTACAAATTCTATTAATCTAGATCTTATAAATATGTGCATAGGAGATATTCTACTTTTCTAACTTTTCACTAAATTGAATTTCAGTTACACACTCTGAATATCCATATAAATTTATTGTAAAAATTTAAACTTATGGGCGATTTCTCTTTTGTCTTACTGAACTTTATTTAAACATGTTGACATTTAACGTCAAAATAAGCGAATGGCGATATACAATACGCCCAACGACAGCCAAATAAAGGCAAATAAATACAAATAGTTCAGAATGGAACTTTCATTTCTGATACTATCGCTTAAAATAGACACCACTTTCGTAAAACGTCTCATTAATATTTATCGCAAATCAAGAAAGGATAAAGTACCTACTGTGTTCATGTATTATACGACAATGTGTACCTGTAGAATACTAACATGTGTGCAGTTATTCAGTGATAAATTATCCTTCGTTTAAGTTTGTTCAGGCAAAATTCCACTCTATATTCATAAGCAAATATTTGCTTTGCGTACACCTTATTCACACTGGGATAAGTTATTTTATAAAATTGCACTTACAGGACAGGTAGTAAAATACATGAATGACAATAAATCTTACTCAGATATTTGCTTGTTATCCCACTGGAATTGGGGAAGAAAATCTCACCTGAAAATAAAGAAAATATACATTACCTAATATAATTGACTACATATAATTTTAAGTACAGATGTCATATATTAGGATCGTAGAACGGGGCAAAATTAATAAAAGATTTTGGGCTCTGTGGTTTAAATTTACACAGCTCTAAAACAAACATTTTTCAGTTCTTGAAAAAGAGTCAATAACCACCAATTTGAATTTTGTGCTCATGTACTACTACCAATCCTCCTGCACTTGTAACTTGTGAGGTTATGTCTGGAAATAAGAGACATCTTAGTTTACAACGTTGCAGAAATGTGAGTCTTATTTCATAGCATGTGAAATTTAATATTTTTCATTAATAATAGCATCTTGGGTACCAAAAGATATCATCTAGAATGTCTATTCGTTTACAGTTATTTGCGAAAAAAGCGCTGGAAGACTATGTACTCGGATAACGCATTTTTAAAGCATGAGCGAATAAAAGGAGCGAGCGCCTTAAATTACGCGAATGCGTCAAACATATCTTCACACAAGTGGTTTGTACAATATTTTTTTACGAACATTAAATTCAAAATATTGATGATTACCGTAATTAGTATTATTCCTAACCTAAAATTACCTAATTAATTTAAACATTTCATGTACATGCCGATTACTCGCCTTTCCATTAAAATGAGTTGTTATATCCTTGCACATGACGTATTTTTCTTATATTTATAGCGGATTTACGGCTTTTTCGTTTGATTACAATTAACTGCCACTATCAATTTCGCTTATACATTTATTAAATAATGGCGCTTACATATTTGTTGGAAGCATTTTTAGCAATTACTCTTATTTCCCAAACTGTTAATAAAGGAAAATCCAGAAAAGTGATATTCTATAAACTAATTTTATACTATCATGACAGATTTTTTTAATGCCCCAGAGAGCAGTTTTTACAGTCGAGTCGCCCGGGAAGCACTCGTTGCTAATCTAGTGATGCATGCGCCAAATGTCACTTTAATGATGGTGAGTATTTCGTTTTTCTTTCACAGACATGTACAAATGACAAAGTATATGCAGATAAAGTGATTTTTATTGATGCATAATTAATACATACAAAAATATATTCGTATACATACGATAAGTTATGAAATTGCCATTGCCATATTTACAAATACCCTACATACATTGGCTGTTTATCATGAAAATACTTAGTTTAAGAACTAGGAAAAATTAAAATGGCCCGGAGTAACAAACCAAAAGACATAATTTAATAAACTACATATTTTGCATAAAGTATTACTATATTACAAGATCTTATTGCAAATTAACAGAAGAACTTCCCAAGCAACATTTTTAGTCGTAGGAACGTAACGGCGACCATCACAAGAACTTTAAAGTTTTCGCCACCAGTCGCCGGAACGTGGTGACAACGGTCCTATTACGTGCCTGGGACCAAAATGGGGAATAATTATTCGGTAGTAGCTACGTTCCAGCGACGTCCCTGGAACTGCTTCCGCGACGTTTCCCGGACGTTACGGCTACGTAACGGCGACGTAGCAGGGTGGTGGCAGCAACTGTAATGGAACTTCTTAGTTTTCTGACACTCTCAGTCGCTCTCTGTCGCACACCTTCAGCAAAGCTTCAACTATATTCCCATCTCATTCCGTTGTCGAAGCTGGCTTGTAAACTGATGGTAGAATGTAATACTACACGTTGATGGTGTGAGTAGTAACACACAATAATTATAAATATTAAACACGCGTTGATCATTTTAAAGGATTTCTTGGGTATTAAAGTTATATGCGAATACAAGTTTTCTGACAAATATGATGATGGTACTTAGAAAAATGACAACGCGCCCTTAAAATATACGTTTTCTTAAAAAAACTTTTTTAAAAAATATACTGTACAATTTCGAAATTGTCCATCTAGGCATGTGTATCTGTTTTTAAATTATTCCTGAACATTCTAAACCAATAAATATTCATTGATTTGGTACTTTTAGTACAGCTCTCAAGAAAAATTAATTTTTAATCAGTATTATGACGTCATTCAACGTTCATGAACAGCAATGGCGTCGCAATTCTGCTCGATAAATATGGCGAATTTTGCGCAAGAGAACTTACAAGTTGTAATTACTGAAATATGCGACTTTAAAGTACATAGTACTTGATAAAAGTAATCGTGTAGTAGCAGCCACTACAAATATTTCCTTTAAAGTTATAGTTGCTACAAAGTAGTACATGGGACCAATTGGTCCACGCCCCTGTAACTTTAAAGTTGTGCAGGTTCGTTAAGACTACCATGAAGTAGCACACTACTGTAAGGTTCCCGGTGCCACTTCAAAGTTCCACGTGGAACTTAACCTAAAATTAACACATACCTATGATTGCGGTTAGTGGTAGTGAATTATTGTAAAAATAGCTTTTTTCAAAGTTCTGGCTACGAAAGAGAAGAATGGAGAAATGGGAGAACGACAAAGTATTGTACTGGCCGCACAACTCAAATCATTCACGTAGCGAGACTTTAAGATGCAATCCCGCCAATGCTCCAGAGGAGAGTTGGGTACATTATTCGTACATCATAAAATTATCGAATATTAACAACTTTAAAGATGCCTTACAGACCGAAAAACAATTAATCGGCTTTAGCATATGCAGTAGATCATTGATTGAACTGTCGATTACTCTATGCAATAAAGACCATTCTCTAAGCTGTTGCGAGAATGAAATTTTTGACGAATATACTATTATTTCGTCTTTATAATCAACGTCATATTTAGGAACAAATAACTCATCATAGCCCTAATAATTGTAGATTTTATCTTTAAAATTTTCAACAAATTTCACATAATCTTCGTTATAGTTATTATTTCCGACTTCACATCCTCTTACTTCTGGTTCTGCTTGACAGGCTTGTCCACTGTTAGTCGTTTGAACTGATGACACTGATGCTTTTGCAATAGTTATATTTTTCCTGTGGCTATAATGTACGGAAATGTCGCCATTACAATGAAGAGCGTTCAGCTGAAGCCTCAGTGTTCGATAAAATATCGACGAATGTCTATAGGCTTTCTGTTGCCACGAATTTTGTTTTCAGACGCCATGATTTCGAACGCAGTTTCATTTCACAGACACGAGCGATACTTATTGGTGAGTGCCTTTGTTATTAAAGTCGATGAAGTGAAACTTACCTTGTAGTAATATTTTAAAAGTAACTGCAACTATGTAGTCGCTCTGAATTTATACGGAAGTGAAAATTACCTGTAAGTAACATCTCGGAGTAGTAAGAACGCCGAAATTACTATAAATATTACTAAAGAGTTCCGTAACTTTGAAGTAATTAATACATGTTCCGATAACGTAGCAAAAACTTTGAGCGTAACTTTCAAGGAGTGCTAACTTTAAAGTCACACTTCAGTAATACAAGATGGTTATGGCCACTATCGTTTTCTACTTTAAAGTTCCAATAACTTTAAAGTAATCTTATTTAGTAGCCGTGTGGTTCCAAATACGTTAAGAGCTACTAAGAAGTTATGGGACCATAGAGGACCTACTACTAGTCACAGTTACGTGACTGCTACTAATAAGATCTGAATTGGAGTAAATTTTACTGCTAAGTCAAATATTTAGTAGCAGTTACGTAACAGTTACCGAGTCCAAGTTCCGGTCTCAGTTCCCGTCACTTTGATGCTGCTTGGGTTTCCAACATCTGCAGAACCTCTTTTAAATCTGATTTAAGTTACTCGATTCTAGGGCTTCAATAAAATATTTTAAATTCATCTAAACGTGCTCTATCGATTAATTCCGCGCCTACACATAATATACTATCGACAGCTGATACAACAGCTCTTGAACTTTGACAGACATTTAGTGTACGCGAACATAATAAATTCAATTTCCGCGCACTTTACGAACGCAAACCAGCACCCCATATCAAAGTTCTCAAAATTCAATCATAAACAGAGTACTCTCATTA
Source organism: Amphimallon solstitiale (assembly GCA_963170755.1). Taxonomy (NCBI): domain Eukaryota; kingdom Metazoa; phylum Arthropoda; class Insecta; order Coleoptera; family Scarabaeidae; genus Amphimallon; species Amphimallon solstitiale. The sequence continues at coordinate 211,045,431 of OY720675.1, read as the reverse complement.
TCTGATTAAAAACAACTTCAAAGCATTCGACCCTGTACCCATATTCCTTTTCATAAAAATCAATAAAAAGGTCCTTAACAGTATTCTAATTTAGCCAGGCTATGCACGCTACGCCAAACCAACTTTGTTACGTAATTTCCTTCATCGTCCTAATGTACTTAATAGGGTTTTTAGAGCGTTCTCAACTGTGGGAGTAATAAGGTAAATTCTCTTTATCTCCAATGAGAACAATACAGTGGAAAGGACACCATCCTTTTTACAATTTATTACAATTTCCTCTAATAAGTTATTGAGTGTTTCACTATTGGTGACTTTAACTGTTCTGAGGGGGAAAATATAAAAAATAAACTTTTATTTGAATTAATAGTTGTACGTTTTCAGGGTGGTAAATTTTCTTGGTTATATGTACAGTACATATTTTTTTTCGAATTTCCTTAAGTAACACGATTTTATATTCATATGCGATATATATTTTAATCCAATCAAAATTCTTATTCTTTGTTAGATAGAACCTTTGATCACATAGTTAATGCTATTATTATATTATTGTTCAACTGATATTTATAACCTTTATACACATTACTGTCAACCGTTTAAAATTTATATTTTGAATGTGAATACACACAAAACAAAGTCGTTAAGATTCCCTAATAATATTTATTCATCGTAAGCGCTAAATATTTTGAACAGGCAAAACTTTGAAATAATACAGATGTTACACTATTTTGAGAGAAAGCTATGCATGTTAGGCAACACCTGTGTCATTTAACAGCTGCCTGGACTGAAAAGATGCTATTACATGTGTTTCAGAATATTTAATTAAAATATATAAATTATTATAAATCTGCCTAATACTGTATTGTACATACAAGATGTCCACAAAAAAACGCCGCAGCTCGTAGCACCTTTATTTGAAATCTGATTGTAACAATCGCCATACCAAACTAAACGACTTAAAAAGTACTATTACAGAAATATCAAATTTTATTTTCAGCTACTCGGTTCGTCAAGGACCGATATTCAACTTTTTTATGTTAAATGGTAACCTGCTACTTTTTTCACAGAAATTGATAAAGATTTTTTTTCTGAATTCAATGATGTAGCACAATACAGTTTTTTCTTTTATTTCAATTTGTTAAAAAATAAAAAACATTGTGTTTAAATGTACTATCACTTTCCTATAATCATCTCACCCTTAAAGAGACCGGTACTGTAACCATGACAACCATAGTATAAAGTTGTGTCAACCATAATATGTCTAAAATTAAAAGGCTTTGATGGCACCTTACATTAAATAAGAACGTTCTCACATTCAAGGTATTTTCAATAAAACAACCGTTTAATAAACAATGATTTTTTTTAAACCTTTCAACAGTAAGATCATAAGTGCTCAACTCTTGTCAGGCAAGATTTTTATTTTGTATGAGCATTGGTTGCTTGGCAATTAAACTAGATCAAATTGACGAAAAGAACCCGAGCGCGGAGCGCGAGGGTTCTTTTCCCAAGAATTTGATCGAGTTTAATTGCCAAGCAACCAATGCTCATACAAAATAAAAATCTTGCCTGACAAGAGTTGAGAACGAATGATCTTCGGTTGGAGAATTAACTGAATGAAGCGTTAAATACGTCAAATTTTTAACAACTTTATTTATGAGAACAATTATAATTATAATTAAAAGTACAATTAGTGAACGTAGCTTGAGAATTATTTTGTTTTGAAGTTGATGGAAATGCGACATGAGGTAAATCTGAACTAGAATTTTGATGAATGATGTTCGAGTTGGTGTGTCGTATTTGGTTGATGATGTTGGTGTGGTGGTTCTCGTCAATATGAAGATATGGTTTTATTGAAGATGCATTACTGTGGCCAGTAATCTTAATTAATTCTTGTTCATTTATTCCAGATTGTGCTAAATGCGAAACAATACTAGAACGATGCGAGTGATTTGTCAATTTCCTTTTTTTAATATCTAATCCAATTTTTACCGCGGAGGACTTGGTCCACTTCGCAATCTCATTGTGACCTACAGGAGAATTTTTGTACCATTTTCCAGTTGTTTTCCAGTGAGGATTTGCAGTTAAAAATAGTCTATTAGATGTAATGTGTGGACTACGTTTTTCTTGCAGTTTGTTGAATAACCTTACTGGACATCGGTCTATGTTTTCCTTGTTAGGCGTAAGCCACTTATTCTCTGCGCATTTTTCAGCACCACCTATATTATTTAAAGTTTAATGAATTTCTTTAGTTATTGTTAACCTACCTTGACAAGTTTTTGTAAATATAGGATTATAAATAATCCTGCCTGTTACACATCCATCGTTTCCTATTTCTTCTTTAAAATAGTCCGTGATACAATTGCTTCCTTCCCCACCGCGCCACGCTAATTCAAAAGAAACAATGTGGAAAAACTTTTTCTGAAGACCTTCTGGAGTATCTTCGTCAAAGCTGTTTATAATCTTGTCAATTTCTTCAAGAGATAATGCTTCAGCGCTTACTTTCCGTTTCTCCGGAATTGATTGCAGCTGCTTGCGTTTGGTGTTCCTCGCTTCTCGTGCAGCTTTGAAGACCATATCCGAGAATGGGTCAATTCTTCTATTATATTTGTTAAAATACAAGTCTTGCACTAACTTGGCGGTTGTATTCCATAGCGTTTTGACACAAGATTCCTTATAATCTTCTCCATTACGTTTCCGCATATTAAATGCATAATCTTTTAAAATACTTGCAATCATATCAGTGAAGAAAGATTCGCTTAATTCATATTTGCGTTGTTGGCAAAATTCTGCAAATTGATTCCACACACTTTCTCTACACTGAGTTGTCTTTCTCGGAATCGAATTTTGAATGTTTTCATTAATTGAAGCGTCAGGAATGTTGCCGAAGCGCGACATTTTTACTTTTGTCAAAATGACATTTGATTTTTTAAATATTAATGGTTGCTAAAATAATGCTAAAACAATGAGGTATCGGCAAGAAAAATAGCATACATTCTTTTCAGTTAAAGAAATCATTTCTAACTTGTGATTGGTGCATGTGACACTGTTTTTAATGTCTCATTGGTCTACAACACTATGAAGTTAATTATCAAAGATAATATAACGAGAGCTTGACAAATAGTCGACTGTTTCATTGTGATCAATTTTTCGAGTGTGCGCTACGGTCAATTTGACGAGACCAAAATTGGCATTAATAATTTGACTAGAGCACGAGAGCTTTAGCTCGAGGGCTTTAGTCTTTAATTATTAATGCCAATTTTGGTTAAGTCAAATTAGGAGGCACACGAGAAAAATTGAAACAATGTAATAGTCGACTACTTATCAAGCTCGAGCTATATTTGTTAAGATTATTTCCTAAACCAAGTTTCATAATAAAAAATGAGTTGTCAAATCGATGTGATTATCAATAATTTCATCCGAAACATCGCTAAATCTCTTTTTGTCGGACATTTTCATCTATTTGACACGTATGCCACTTAATGAAAAAATACATACTTGATTTGTTACCTACATTTGAATAGTCGATTTGTAATAGTCGCTGATATCAAGAACCGGTACCTTTCATTGGTTAATTTCAACTTCAGTTTTGATTGTGATTGGACAAAATTTAAATTTGACAGGTGAAGGAAATAATCAAAGGTAATATAACGAGAGCTTGACAAATAGTCGACTATTTCATTGTGATCAATTTTTCGAGTGTGCGCTACGGTCAATTTGACGAGACCAAAATTGGCATTAATAATTTGACTAGAGCACGAGAGCTTTAGATCGAGGGCTTTAGTCTTTAATTATTAATGCCACTTTTGGTTAAGTCAAATTAGGAGGCACACGAGAAAAATTGAAACAATGTAATAGTCGACTACTTATCAAGCTCGAGCTATATTTGTTAAGATTATTTCCTAAACCAAGTTTCATAATAAAAAATGAGTTGTCAAATCGATGTGATTATCAATAATTTCATCCGAAACATCGCTAAATCTCTTTTTGTCGGACATTTTCATCTATTTGACACGTATGCCACTTAATGAAAAAATACATACTTGATTTGTTACCTACATTTGAATAGTCGATTTGTAATAGTCGCTGATATCAAGAACCGGTACCTTTCATTGGCTAATTTCAACTTCAGTTTTGATTGTGATTGGACAAAATTTAAATTTGACAGGTGAAGGAAATAATCAATAGTAATATCACAAGAGAGTGAGAATAAATTGAAAATAATTCGACAATTTTCGAAAACTTGTTGCTAGGGAATAGACACGAGAGCCCGTAGGGCTCGAGTGGCTATTCCCGAATGGCAACAAGTTTGAGAAAGACTGGAGAATTATTTTCAATAGTAATATCACAAGAGAGTGAGAATAAATTGAAAATAATTCGACAATTTTCGAAAACTTGTTGCTAGGGAATAGACACGAGAGCCCGTAGGGCTCGAGTGGCTATTCCCGAATGGCAACAAGTTTGAGAAAGACTGGAGAATTATTTTCTAATTAATTCTCACTCTCGAGTGGTATTCGAAAGATTATTTTTTAATGTTTAAATTTTCTTTTATCTGTGCGTTTATATCTTCCAGTGATGATGAACTAAATCGCTTATGGTTCATAGCTTCCAATTTGCAATAATACTGGTGACAGGTGTCAAAACTAGAAAATACGTTGTCAACAAACAGAAACAAAATACTAGAAAATATTCTCGGGAAATAATGTACCAAGATTATTCTCACTATAATAATATTGTGATTGCACAGAATTAAGCACGTGTCCGCAAATACTGCTAAACGATTGGTTAATAAAATTATTAAAAAATAATCAATAGTAATATCACAAGAGAGTGAGAATAAATTGAAAATAATTCGACAATTTTCGAAAACTTGTTGCTAGGGAATAGACACGAGAGCCCGTAGGGCTCGAGTGGCTATTCCCGAATGGCAACAAGTTTGAGAAAGACTGGAGAATTATTTTCTAATTAATTCTCACTCTCGAGTGGTATTCGAAAGATTATTTTTTAATGTTTAAATTTTCTTTTATCTGTGCGTTTATATCTTCCAGTGATGATGAACTAAATCGCTTATGGTTCATAGCTTCCAATTTGCAATAATACTGGTGACAGGTGTCAAAACTAGAAAATACGTTTGTCAACAAACAGAAACAAAATACTAGAAAATATTCTCGGGAGAATAATGTACCAAGATTATTCTCACTATAATAATATTGTGATTGCACAGAATTAAGCACGTGTCCGCAAATACTGCTAAACGATTGGTTAATAAAATTATTAAAAAATAATCAATGAAATAAACTTATTTTAACAAAAAATTAATGGAAATGCTCAAACTGGACACCGTCCCTTTCAAGGCACTGTCGACACCTGGGTATCACATCTAACGTAGCATTCGCTAACACTTCTCGAGATATGCGTCAATTATTCGATTTCGCAAAACTTTGACGGTATCAGGAGGTGTGGTATAAACAATATCGTGCAAATAGCCCATGAAGAAAATATCCATCGAAGTCAGATCACAAGAACGAGCTGGCCACATAATAGGTCCGTATGTTCCCATCCAACGATCTCCAAATTCTCTATTCAAAAACTCTCTATTGATTATGACGTTGTGTGGAGTAGCCCCTCTTGTTGAAAAACCGAATTATTTCTTTCATTTAAAGTTAAATTGTCAAAAACTTCTAGTAAGTCTTCACATAAAAATTGGTAATACTTTTGCTGGGTAAGATTTCCATCGATGAAGAACCTATTATTCGTTCATCTAATATACCACATCAAACATTAAGTAAAAATCTTCTTTGTGGGGCTTGTTCTACGGAGACATGTGGATTTTCTACATTCCAGTAGCCATGATTGTAGCGATTAAATTTTTTTTATTTGTAAATTGACATTCGTCGGATCATAGTATTTTTTTATATTTTTTATACAACGTGCTGGATCACCTTCTTCTAATGTGTGGATCTTGCGCGGCACAAATGCTTTGTACTTGTGTTTTTTCAAAAGCGTTCTCCATAAATTCTACAACTTTGCGCACTGTTTTTGTGACACCCAAAGTAAATTTCAAGCATATCCACGAACTTGTTATTCATTATGAAATGATGACAACTGAAACAACTGAAATTGGTTTAACGACACTGACATAAAATTCACATGGTGACAATAATGTCTAAGCACTCTATTACTAATTTTTGCAATGTTTTTTATTTTTTAACAACTTGAAATAAAACAAGAAACGGTATTGTGCTACATCATTGAATTCAGAAAAAAAATCTTTATCAAATTCTGTGAAAAAAGTAGCAGGCGGCCATTTAACATAAAAAAAGTTGATTATCGTTCCTTGATGAACCGAATAGCTAAAAATAAAATTTGATATTCCTCTGATAGTACTTTTTAAGTCGTTTAATTTGACATGTCGATCGTTACAATCAGGCTTCAAATAAAGGTGCTACGAGCTGGGGCGTTATTTTGTGGACACCCGGTATATAACGGGTTCGAAGTCAAAGTAGTCCTCGAAAAGTTGAAGTCATGTATGAGACACCTATTGACTATACTTTATTATAATATCTACATATATTTTTGAATAAAGGCTATTGTAATATTTTTAATTAAAATATATCGACTGTAGTTAAGATTATGGAATTGTGCAAATTTTACAAACATAAATTTACTTTACTTTTAGATTATATTTTACGGACATTGTTACTTCAATATCGTTTAAATATTCTTTAAAAAGGTGTGTGTGTGTGTATATACATAAATACCAAATACAACAAATATAATTCGTAAGATAAATCCATATTTTGCTAATACATATATGAATAAAATTCTTTTTTCTGTGACGGGAAAAAAGTTTGACATTTTATCTTTCTTGACAGGTAACAAAATGTCACTTTTTCAACCCGGGAAGAAAGTGCCCACTTTCTTCCCGGGAAAGAAAGTGAGCACTTTTTTCCCGGTTAAATTGACAGATATTTGTATACTTTACAGGTTTCCTTAGCAACGCAAGTGTAATGTCGTTTCAAATGTCACATCGATTGATTTTCTGACTTTAATATATAGTATTAACGTGTTTTTTTTTCAATATTATATCGTCGTTTTTCCCATCACAGAAAAAAATAGTGTATTATACACGGGAAAAAAATTAGATTTTAGCTCTCGGTATTTTATCTCCCTCAGCTTCGCGTCGGGAGATAAACATTACATCGAGCTAAAATCTAATACTTTTTTCCCTTGTATAATAAATAACTATTGTTTTGGCGATTTTGTGAACAAAAACAATTTTTTATGTTCATATTAAATTAAATTTTAAAAGTAATTTCAGATTAAAAAATAGTAGGGTTTTGTTTACAAACTATGAAAATAAAACCATTTATTTTGGATAAGTTTGTACTATACATAATTTCAACATTTTCCGCCATTTAATTTAGTACCTGAAAGCGATAAGAGATGACTCTGATAGGCTTGTATCGAGTGTTCAGAAAACTTTGAAGTAATCCTTGAATATTTGAAATCATGTCTGAGGTAGAGTATATTCTGACAATTATTGACAATGGGCATTTAATATTTAATACAAATCATAGACTTAAGTTAGGACATACGATTTTTTGTTCAAAATCTACTTGACTTCGATTTTTTCTAAACACACAATATATAATATTTTTATTAAAGTCGCAACCTTAAAAAAATATAAATTTCTGTTATGTTCTATAAAAGATCACCGTATAATTAAGGTTAGTTAATAATAATTACATTTTACACATTGTATAGATATTAAACATTTTTTGTATGCGTTTATTAACAATTTGAATATTATATATACAACGTATGTTATACGAGAGCCGCCTTTTAGTTCTTACAAAAAGTAAGACAGAAAAAGTAATTATTACTAATTACTGGTCTTCAAAATATTGCTTTTGGATATTTATACAATTTCGCAGACGTTGAAACCATTTCTCAAAACATGTTTTCCACTATGAATTTGGTATCCCAAAAACATGTTTTCTGAAGGGTTCAACAGCTCCTTGGAGATAGTTGATGTTGCGAACCAATTGTAGAGCCTTTTCTGATGGTCCTTTTTTATCAAAAGTTGAACGAAGCGATCAAAAATTATACAAAAACCTACATGCGAAGTTTCCTGTTTTTCACAAAAATGTCTTTTTTAAACGCTTGTTATAAATAAGATACTTGAATACTTAAGTTGCGACAATTTTTCCAATTAAAAAAGTGTCAAATTTTAAGAAAACCAGAGTGACACGTCTCAGTAGCGTCACCTACTGGTCGTTTGTAAGTACTACACAAAATGTTTTATAGAAGCCAATATAATGATGAAAATTGGTCTATATATATTATAGATCCCCTGGAGGCTTCTGATCCTTCAAATGAACGGATCATTTTTTTTCAACTTCCAATGCGTTGTAACTTCAATAATTCAGTTGCAGGTCATTGGAATGACCCCCACTCCGACCAAAGATATTTTGTTATATAAAACCTATGCTAGAAATAATAAATCCTCTTTACTATCATCTAACGAAAGATATACCAGTCATTTCCAAATAGTGGAAACAAGTATTACCAATTAGTATTTCTCATAGCATCAGACAACATACAAGTCAAGTGAAGCGAAGCATGTGCATTGAATGAATTGAGTCCAATGTGATTAGATTAGAGAGGTTTACAAAAAAAATGGACAAATAAGATATAAATTGTAAAATCATACACAACTCCTCTATATATAGGTTGCGCAGGCGATATTTACCATTCTTACGTTAATTCATAGAACAATAATATGAAAAGTCCTTCAACTTATCTCGAATAGCTTCATTGTAAAGGAGAAGCAAATATAACATAAAGATTAAGTATCGAAATACTGCATAATTAGTATATCTCATATTGCAAAAAGAATAATAAAATCAAACTATATTTTCCCTTGAAATGTCAAAATCGCATTTGGGATCTAACATATTTATTCCACTTTTGTTTGTAATTAGTACTCTCAAACGTGTGTAAGTGTCAAAAGCTGAGACAAGGAAAACGTATTGAAATCAAAGTGACAATTTTCTGTAGTAAGTAATTATAGTGTTTGAAGTGTTATATTTAGAAGCTTAACAAAAGAATATAAATCTCCCATTAAAATGATCTATTTACAGATTTCTAAAAGAAGACGTATTAAGTGAAAGTTGTAAAATGGATAAAATTGCTATTCGTGGTGCAATTCAGTAACATTGGGCAACTATTCCCCCGAAGAAGACGACGTGACTCTCAATGATTAAAAACATCCTGAATCATCAAAATCTGTTACAATTCTAGAGATGCTTGAAAAAGATTATGACGTGTTACGTAATCCAAGGGTTAAAGTGGAGAAAATTGAATTTAAAAACCGTAAAATTCCAACGACAATTTTAAGCTCTCTAGCATATTTGCGCCGCTTTTTTACGCTCGATAAAACTGCATTAATCTGTTTTAGAATCGAAACGGCAATCTCAGCAGTGGAGACATCTTTGCAGTCCCCCGCAAGACTAAGATGTTACTTTGAGAATTGAAATGAACATTTCTTATGGACATTTCGCAAAGAGGCAAAGTATTATGCTTCCCTGTTGGACAAACTGACAGTTGCCGAAAAAAAGACCCGCATTAGGTCACAATAAGGTTGCATTTCATCATGACAATGCACCATCACAGACCAGTCTCATTTTTCAAGAAGAACTGGATGAATTACGATTCCCACTTGTGCCCCAACCACTCCATTTACTGGATCTAGTTCTTCCAGACTTATTCCCAAAACTGAAGCTGTTTCTCACACGAAGGATAATCAAAACAGGCGACGAAATTATTGCAAAAGTAGATCAGTTTTCGGATTTAAAATAGCATATTACTATCATCAGCATTTTATTATAGTTATTTCAAATTACTTAGTTTTGCAAATTCAGAAATAAATTAATTCTATATAAGCTTGGATTAAGTTGAGAAAGTGTATCGAAGTTAATCCAATTTTAAAATACCATTCATAACAATTTTATTGTAACAATGAAAAAATTTAAAGTAATCATATTTAAAAGTAGGTTGGTTGTAATAATGAATGGATATTTTTAAATAACCATATAGGTATATTCATACAACGATTACGTGAAAGTACAAAAAAATATCAACATAAGCAAATTACGGTATGAGGTATATATGTATATACATACGTAAATTCATTTCCGTTATATGTATGTTCCAAACATCAAAGGCGTAGTTAAAATAAGCACACTGGAACTCTTCTTGTGTTATATACAATTTTCAAAAAAGAAAGAGACCTGAAATTCCAATGTCATCGAAGCGGTCACCCCTAAACTACGTATATAAATATGTATGCGCTGGATGATAGGCATAAGGCACCGTGATATGGTCTATAAACAAAACCGTCGGGCAGAGGATGTTCGTAATGATGTAAAAATGTCGTGGGCAACAAGTGGAACCAATTACCTAACCCAACTTGAACTCATCGCCATTACAACTATGCTGTTGTCTCTGGTTCTTATTATTCGTAACAGTAAAGCGTGAAAATATTTCACTTGTGCGTGCATGGATGCATGTATGTACTCTATGTATGAATATTAAGTCCATATGATGTATACTCAGTGGTTATATCGATGCTATTCGTATGTATGAATGTATGATCATATCATGACTATATACCTCCGTTTTTGCACTTGTTTACACGCTTAATTCATGTAGGCTTGTGTAAATATTTAAAGATTATTATTAATTATCGCTACGAATCGAAACGCGTCTTTATGCGAATATATGTTGGCGAATGCAGCTTAAATAGAGTCAAGGATTTTCAGTCACCAGCAATTATTGAACAAGTTGAATGTTCGTCATATTAAGAATTCCAACAACTACATTGTATAATCACTTTTTTTAAATTAATTACTATATATTAGTGGTCTTGCTAATTTTCCAATTATAAAACTAGGTCGTTTGATAAACTACAAAATTACCAAATCAACGTAGTACATACAATGTCTGAAATATAAAGACGTATGACATCATCGTTATAATCAATATTTCCCTCCTTCTAAATATCATTTTACAAGCACAGGATGTTTCGTGTCACTGATATATATTATTCCATATTTTTTATTCTAAATTAAATTATTTCCTTCCAATTCACCACCTTAATCAAGAACATCCCAGAGTATAGAACGAATGACACATGATACCCATGGGGGGTTCCTGAAGTAAAGGCGCACCGCGGTCCCTTCAGTCCCCTACATAACAAACTAAATAGACTAAAACAAAAATTCCATATTAATACAAAAAATATAATTCTCAAGAAATTATTAAATACATGCACAAAACAGCAACATTTTCCTGATAATTAATATTATCCAGTAAATAAATAAATAAAGTGACCAACTGAAAATAAATTTTTACTCTCACTTCGGCCATTGGTATTTGAAAATGAACATATCATTCCTCAGTAAAATATATACCTACCTAAAAAAAAATTTAATATATAAACTGCCATCAAGCGAAAGCTTGTCGGTGACATTCAAGCGTTTGTTTCAAATATATCCGTTGCCAAATTACATAATTTTTTACAAACTTATAAAACAGTATATTGCTTCTGTAAGAAAAAATGGTAAATATAATTTGACAAGCAAATATAAAATCGTTTTAATTGTAGAAATTGAAAAAAAAAAGAAAAGTATCAGCAATATATCACTGAAATGTTCTTATAATTGAAATGAATTGTTTTTCAAGTAAAGAATATATATTTTTTAAGAATTCATTGCATTGCATTGCACATTCTCGACTTCTTGAGAACTTTTATACCGTATGTGTCAATTTTCTTTAGGTGTAGGGATTCAATGTTTACGTGCGATTTATACGTATACAAGTAATACATGGCAACGTGGCACCCCTACTGTCCGTCACCAATCCCGGCAACAATCGACATCACAACGATTTTCTCCGATCTTCCCACCAGATTTTACATTCAATGTTTAGATGGGAACACGTTACGATCTAGTCTGCAATAAAAGCCGTCTTATTACTGGAACGGGAAACATCAAATGGCCGCCGCCATCTCCTGATCTAGTAGTTTATTATTATTTTCAGAATCCTTTTTTATTTACCTTATTTTTAATTTTATTAGAATTACGCTTTTGTTTGTGTCATGCAGCGTGAACGCAGCTTCATAATTATCTGCATTTACTAAAAGGAAAAAGAAAAACAAATCCTTGCAACTCGTAAATATTATTTCTGAACGCATTACAAACACCCAAGTCGGTGGTCGAATAGTTACTGCTAACCACGCTAACTTGTATTTACGAACATGCATCGGTCGTGCTGGCATTGGAAAGGAAAGAAGGGGTACTATGTTGCCACGTACTGTATGGATTAATGGCCTATGGCTAATGAAAATTGACACATGCTGTATACAGAAAACGATCAATGTCTTTATGTCATTGCTTGAGTTGGACATACGTCTAGACTAAGGTATATAATATGAATTCTATTGAAATTTTGGTTTTATTCTATATTAAGAGTCACGTGAACAAATCTTTAATTCGTCGATATCAGGGTTTGTATATAAATTGATGCTGAACATATGAAACAACTTTAGTAACTATTTTATTTAACACATTTATGACATTTCTTTCATTCTAAATTCTTCCAAACACCACACCCAAATATTCTCTTTGTTTTATGATGGTCATAGCGTTTTATTAATTACACATATTCGAAGCCTTATCACTTCTTAACAAAGACGAATCTGACCTATTTTCAAAACGTATTTTTTTGATTAAAATTGCTCAGCTTTTATTTCCTAATGTTTGGCTTATAACTTATAGATCAGCCGGTATATACGTACGCCCTCATATTTATTGACTTTATTAATTAATAATGTTGTTATCACATTTAATTAAATAGATTGAATGGAAAAATTTGATCAAAACTGAAGTCAAGCCCTACTAGCAGAAAGAACACGTAAAATATTCTGTATTGAATTATAAACACATCAGTTACAGAATTTGTACATTGGCAATATATCCAACTCACATCCGATAATCGTCTTGAGAGGTATGCCAGTGACGGCGCCTTTACGTTCATCACTCATCATTATCTAAATTATCTCCTAGGACGACCTAGTTGGATTGTGAACTATGTACTGTGAAACTTAGAAATTTGTATATATTGCTCCATATATAGTGGTAAAATATGCTGATTTATGTTCCTCCAATGATTCATAAATTTTTTTTATTTTAACCTTCCAACAAATGCAAACTCTAAAACTTCTTACAAACTTTACGAAAAGTTAACTACGTTAGCGGATACCATATCTAGAGTCAAACTTTATAAAAGTGATCAATATTCCTAATATAATATCCGGTATTGATTTTACAAAATTTAATATCTTCATATAATTCACGAAAACACTCCAAATGAAAGATAAAGATAATAGATAGCGTGTAGGCTAATAGTTACCGACTTTAGAAACAAAATTTTTCCAGTAATTATTAGTTAAAAAAACCGTTTTAGTTCGTCTGCGTGTGCGACTTGTTATTTTATGCATATAATAAATAATATTAAAATAAATATACATACATACTAATTTATGACAATTAAGTACTGCTAGTAATATTATAATTTTGAAAGTTTATTTTGTTTTTGTTCAAAAATATATTAAAGAGTAATAAATACGTTAGAGAGGGAGCCAGAAAAGCAAAATTTGTTTATTTTATGTTGCAGTAATTACCCTGTGTGACGATGGATAGTAATATAAAACAGAGAATGATAGAATTCTAAAAAAAATAGCATGAGAGGTTTGAAACTTTATTATTTCAATAAGTTTTTCGTTCATGTTTGTTGTAATTTTAGTATGTATGTTGAAAGAGATTATCTAGAAAGGAATTCAGTATGCGTAGTTTTCACAAATGGTTTTAATGTCATTTTGAAAATAGTCACAAAGCTGTTGTTTAAAATTGCACAAAGTAACTTGTATGCGTAAAAAACACTTGCTACGAATTTATCATATTGTTCTTAGCTACTACATCTTCCATGAGTTCTTGAACACACTGAAAGTAACAAAATTTATCTTGTAAGTACATCAGGAGTTCTGTTTTTAACTGAAAACCTCTTTTCAAAACGTTACCTCTCGAAGATTTACATATGAAGAACCTATGTCTTCATACTTTCTCTTTTTAAGAATATAAGACTAATATTTGTCCTTTGATGGTATTTACAACTATAAAGACGCTGTTCATAACACAATCCATTTAGTATGAGTAAAGTCTTCGAGGCAAGAGCTTTTCGGTTTAAAAGACAGTCCAGCAATTTAGCATTTGGCATTACTTCTTGTAATCTGACAATAAGACCAGATCGATAGGCTGTTAAAACCTTGGCACCGTCAGTGCAATATCGTATTTTGATGTACATTTCATAAAAGTATTTTTCGTACCAAAAACAATCTACGGTGATATCACTGCTTGTGTTTTATCTTAAGAATGCTATAAACTAGGGCACAGACAACTGTAGATTCGTGTATTGCTTAATATTTTTAACAATTTCTGCTCGAGGATCATCTGCCATGTAATTTTGAAATTTCCTCTTCACCAATCAATATTTCCACCATTTCAACAGCTGCTGATTAAATCTTTAGCAATTATATGTGTACCTAACTGGTTTTTATAATGTCATATGTAACTCGATAACTCTCTAATAATTCTTTTTCATTAGTAGTTGTTGATGGCGTGAATGTTCTTTGCTGCTTGCTTGTAGAGGTAGCTTACATTTCTTTAAAATAATTTCTACAGACAATGTCGATGTAGCTTTATTTTGATAGGATTTCTCCACAAACTACATATTGCTCTTTAGTAAAAATAACGTTAAACCCATATTTAAGATGTTGATCACAACTGCTTTTTGTATTCTTGCAAGTTTGGGACGTAGATGATTTTAACGATCTTTATAAATATAGCAAAATAATAAATATCAGGGGAAAAATATAGAACACCTATTCACAACTTGCAAATGATGCTTCAGCCGCATAGTGTCTTGTCTTGACCATGTTAAAAGTTCTGGAAAATAAAGAATAAAGAACTTACGCTAGTTGATCATAGATGGCGCAAGTAACGAACACATTTTCTCCTTTGAATTTAATTGTGTGGTGCCGATTTATTTTCTACAAATAAAATTAGTTATAGTAAAAAAAAAGAGGGGCAGCAAACAAAATGCTTACCTAAAAAGGGTCGCGCTTTAAAGGAGTTTGAATGACACATGTCATTAATATTTTTTTATGCAAGTACAATTAACAAGTAATATTGGGACATAATTGTGTGGTATTGATTTATTTTTTACAAATAAAATTGGTTATAGTAAAAAAAAGGGGACGGCGAACAAAATTCTTATCTAAGCAGGGTTTAGCTCTAAAGGAATTTGAGTAACACATGTCATTAATAATTTTTTATATATAAGTGCAATTAACAAGTAATATTGGGACATAATTGACAAAAATAATTCAGGAATGTGATTATTTCAGAAAATGAATATGAATCCTAACTTTAGTTTCTAAAGTTAAATGGCCGAGAACATATCCGCACCGCACTCTATGTATTCATTTTTCTTGTGCGTTTAATTGAAGATCATTATGTGCAACACATCTACACACACTTGCAGGGATGTGGGAATTTATACCAGAATGTACTAGATAATAATCGATACTAATAAGGAATTATGTAGGGAAGTGCGCTTGAGCGAGCTGAAATTAAGTAATTTGAACACGTAAGAGATTAATTGTAATTGAAGTGTAATTTAATCGCCATTTCTTCTAAATGATACCGTTGTAGTACGTTATTTAAATAACTGTATCCATATTTTCTCAACCCTATTCTACTACTAGGAAACTATTTGCATAATTAGCTCAGGTAACGAATTTATTATGTGCATAAATAATTTTCATGAACATACCCTGATATCATTGTAACGTTTTTTTTTTTAAAAAATGGTGGTCTTTCAGCTGTTGTTATCTGACGCTGCGTCATTGTTCAGCATTTGTATGTGAGTCACTTTAGTTACTTCTTGCAGATAGCCGCCTTGCACAATACAATCTTAAATTCAAAAAGATTTGGTTTTTGTTGCACAAATTTCAAATATGTTAATCAATTACCATGGTCCTAACCTACCTCTAAGCTAGAATAAAAGAGTTCCTTAGTAGTTTAGATAGTCATGTTCGCTTAAGTTTATAATCTTGTTCATGAATTAAAGAATAGTTCACTTTGGAATGAATGCCATGAGGAAGCTAATAACATTTAACGAATTTGTGACAAATAAAGTATGTTATTATTATTATTAGAAACGCACAATGTATTGATGTGACACTGTTTGGAATCTTCAAAATGCCTTTAATATACTACAATGTTGATTGATTGCACCACCACAAAGTCCTGGATTCCTTCTTGCCTTTCATTTGCTCTTTTGGGCATGGAATGTGCACTAGTTTCCTAGACCTTTCTTCATTTCCTCCATAGCGTTCTATTTTCTGGCTATTATCTTCATCCCTCCATCTTCTTACCATTTCTTGCTGCTACTTTTACTATCTGTTGCATCTATTTTTTCGTGGCCTGCCTTCTTCTTCTTTGTTATATTACTTGTTATACTCTCTTTGTTATTCCACCTTGTTCAATCCTCATTAGAAGCCCATACGAGTTAGGTTGTCTTTTACTTATTTTGTTTATTTATTTAATTAAATATTGTTTAATTCTTTTGTTTATTTAAGTTCTTGTTTTAGTGTTTCGTTTCTCACTCTGTATCTGTTTGACTCCCATTCATTTTTCCAACAACGAACTTAATCCAGAGAATTCCAAAGAGATTACACATTATAGGAAGATGTTTTTTTTTGAAATATAGTTTTGTTCATAGAAATTTGTTTTTTTTAATATTTGTAATAAATGGAGTGTTGGTTGTTTAAGTTGTTTAATTTAAACGAAACAAATCATTATTATTATTTTAAATACCGTTTTCCCATATATGCAGGTATGCGTTGTAGGATACTGTATACATATAAGTGTCGCCTTGATGTCACCGCTCATACTGAAAGAATTCAACAAAATAAACAAAGGGAAGTTAATGTACATCGAACGCAGACATAAATATGTCTAACTAAACAGAAGATATTTACACAACAGCGGTTTGATTTACTCTATCGACTCTATGTGAGAATGATCCGGGGGTGTATACGTTAGTGTTTGCGTTTATGTCAGCAAATCGGTCCATTATTAATTAGGTGTTCCGGAATGCTAACAATCTTCAATCAAAATCTAAGCATAAAATATTCCTCGGAAATGTAATAGGATACCGTAATTGAGTATTATAAATCATTCGCAATTAAAGACAAGTTGATAAATGATGCGAACATACTGATATTACCCTATAAACAATATTTATAGTTATTTACAAGGTGTATTTTGAAACTAATTTTGTTGCCCAAAAATTAGGCACTTACAGTTTTGCCACTCTTGCAGAATTTGGATCAATATACCGAAAGTTTTCAAGAATACTTCACTAGTTCAGCATCTATACATAAAGAGTCTAGATTTTTCTATGATCAGTTACGGGACTATGAAACATTTGAGGGATATTACGCAAGCACGACAGGTATCCAAAAATATTTATATATGAATACTATTTTCAGAACATCAAAAAAAGAAAAAAACTTTTGGGTTATTTAAATTTGAAGTACTAAGTTGTATAATGTTTTTGACGAATTTGTAAACACATTAAGTATCACAATATATAATAATTAAACGAAAATAACGTAAAAGCACATATAAAAAAATGGGGTGTGGCCACCACACTACTTTCTTATACGTATCAGCGTTTCAAATTATAGATTTTTTTTTTACAAAAATTATTCAAAATCCTATTCTACGTACTTCTATTCTTATAATAAATTTCTATAGAATGCATTCACAAAAATAATGCTACTCGCTATAAGTAAAAGTGATGGGTACTTCTGGTCCAACTTTTGAAATTTCATGTATACAAAAAACAATGCAAATCCAGCTATAAATACTTTTGTACTCTCGACAAATATATATAAAATGCATAATTTACGACATATTAGCAAAAGATCGTTATTCGATAAGAATAAAAGTGTTACTTCCGGTCCGAATTTTGAAATTTCTTTTATACAAAAGGTATTGAAAATTAAGTTCTAAATACTTTTATACTCGTAACGTACCTGTCTAAAAAGCATAACTTGCGAAATATTCGCAAAAAACTGATTTTCGAGTAAAAGACCTATTTCCGGTTGGAATTTCAAAAAACTTTTTTAATAAAATTCTTCTTAATTAATTAGAAAGAAAAACTCGTTTCACAAAAATATATATGATTTATTTCATAAACTAAATGTACATTTCGTTTGCCAAGCAAACATCATCGGTAGTATACAGATTTATTCGTGTTTTTACATTATATATATATATGTATGTTCGAACGTTTGCAGTGACAAACCTTCTTATTGTAGTAAGTTAAGACCTCTATAAATGTAACCGTACTTTTATTACAGTAATATTGTAAAACTATGGTGGGTGTTTACTGAATGTGTAAGGGTGGTATGAATTCTAGGAAACTCTGACTAAGTGGAGAAACATCTGTGTTTAGTAAGTTGTTTTTAAATTTCTTCATATAAATAAGTACTTTCCCACATATTTAAATTTTTACATCTAGTTCTTTTGATTACTTGTACATTATCGATTGAAAATGTATGTCCTGTCTTTACAAAATGATACGCTAAAGCTGATTTATCACTATTGTGATTTTTCAAATGATACCAATTCTGATGCCCTAATTTCTGCGTTTCTTTTTGTCTGTCCAATATACACTTTATTCCAATTATTACAATCAATTTTGTATATTCCTGAGTATTTTAAAGGGTCTGACTTTTCAATGTTGTTATGTAATAGGCTCTTAGTATTCTGTTCATTGACAAATGAAGGTATTATATTGTATCTTTTACACAAGTTTGAAATTTGATATTCCCATCTTTTATTTAAACAAAGTTTACAAAAAAATTTTTTGTTTTCTAATTTAATGGATTCTTATGTAGTTCTGTTGGTAATTAATTTTTTCCTTTCTAAAGGTGGGTTTACATTATATGTTTTGTCATATGTGTGTTCGTAAGATATATCATAAGCTCAATATTTGACTGATCACACGATGTGAGTTCTCATAGCCGATTGCTCATAAGTGAACTCATAGCTGAACTCATAAGGAAACATACGTCTGCTGTCAGAATAGACCAGCACCTATTTGCGATGAGAAAACATAAGCGTGAACGCGGGCTTTTTCGTATAGTTTGGGGAATTTCTGTGTTAGGAACATTGTAACACACCTGGTAACACACGCCGACACGCGACGAAAGACCTCTTGTTAAGGTTATGTTTCTGATTGGTGCATGAACGTTTGGTGTTTGGTCACAGAACGGAATATTTGGTTTTAAGAACGACTATTATTTTAACATATAAACAGTAGCAATGGAAAATGTAAGTCGATCAGAAAATTTACGCTACATAAGTATGTACCTATGTAGGTATAATGAAACTTTGATTGTTATTAGACTGAATGGCCCGTGAAGCTAACGAACAAACTGATTGAGGAATACGAAACGCACCCCTGTTTATTTGATACAACGCATAAATTTTATGCAAATAAACACGCGAGGAAGGACGCAATTTTCAACATATGTGAACAATTAAAGGTTGATAACCCCAATTTAACAGTGGAGGACATCAAGAGGAAAGTGACGAATTTACGTTCACAATTCACACATGAACGAACAAAAGTGAACGCTAGTCGCCACAGCGGAGGTGGCGCCGATGAGGTCTATGAACCAAAAGTTTGGTGGTACGAAAAATTAAAGTTTCTGACACCACATATCAGAGCCAGGAAGGGTAAAAGTTCTTTGGAGTTGAAGGTAATGTATGTAAAGTTCTCACTTATAGTTGTTCTATTAAATCCCATACATTTAGAGTCAAGATGATGTGCACAGCCAAGAGATGCAGAGCCAGGAACCAGATATGGACTCGGATGGAGAACTCCAAGCACAAACACAATCTGGGGTATCTGTTCGATATCACTTAAGTGACAGTGGAAGTGAGAATGAAAACAGGGACCCTGTGCCAACGCCTTCAACCTCCTCCTCATCTGCCACTCTCAAGAGGAAGCAACAAGAACCAAAGTACGCCAAACTAGATGATCCCAATACAGATCAGTTGATCACAGCAACTATGCAAACGTTGACGAAGTTAACCAGCCAGAAGCAACTGCCACGAAGAGGTCCGTTGGCAGAGGAACATCAAGTGTTTGGAGAATTTGTAGCTTCAGAACTCTCCAAAATTGATGATGTGGAAATCCTAAACGATGCAAAGTTTGAGATAAACACCATTTTATACAATGCAAATAAGAAGTTTATTGCAGCAACCAAAGCTGGCATACAAATAGATGTAGAATAAGAGATAATATAGCAACATCATGTTTCATTCATTAATAAACAACCTTAGAAAGTACCAGAATTTCCACTTCACTACAGCGTTAAAAATTGAATTTTTTGATAGCTTCCCATTGCCAAGGTACAAATCCATGAGTATTAAAATAGTGCATAAAGTGATTTCTGATTTCCAAGGGCTGATTTGAACTTCTATTAACTCTACATCTTTCTAAATTTGTCATGTAAACATTTTGTCTCCACTCCCCTTGCGTCAAAGATACATTTTCTGTATTTTCATTATCCACTCCAAATAAGTAGTTTCTTCCATCTTTCTTTTTTATATAACTATGCAATGCACAACAGGCCAATGTGAGTTTCTCTACTTTATCTACTTCTAAATTTATGTCTCGTTGTAAGACCTGAAACCTATTAGCTAGAATGCCGAATGCATTTTCGACTACTCGTCTGGCACGACTCAAGCGGTAGTTCTTCTTTAGTTGACCGTTGTCCAAAAGGTTTAATAATTCTCGTTGATAAACGGAAAGCATCATCAGCAACGATCAGATATGGTACCTTAATTTGAGAATTTGGCAGATAACTATCTTCAGGGAAATCCAACAGATTCTGTTCAACTGCAGTGCTTAAGTTACAATTACTATATACTCCGCCATCACTGACTCTACCATTACATCCAACATCAACATAAATAAAGTTATAGTCAGCATCCACAAGTGCCATTAACACAATACTATGAAAGCCTTTGTAATTGTAATAGAAAGACCCATCTGATTTTTTAGCTCTAAATGCTATATGCTTTCCGTCTAACGCTCCTAAACAATTGGGAAAGTTCCAAGCTGTAAAAAATCCTTTAGCGATTTCTAACCATTGCTCTTTTGTAGTGGGAGTAGTCAAATAGTCGTCCTTTATTACTTGATGAATACTTTCCACTACTTCCGGAATCATATTTGATAGTGAAGGCACAGATATCCTGAAGCTGTAGGATAAGTTTTTAAAAGTTTCTCCTGTGGCTAGGTATCGCAAGGTGACTAGCAATCTAGAATAAATTTTATTTGCAATTATTGCAATCTAAAAGTGTTACCCAAATACCTGGTCCTTGCTGATATACATTCCCTAAAACATGTGTCTTTTCGTTCTATAAAAGGCGTAACTCTTGACAATAAATCTTCAAAAGTGTTTACAGACATCTTGGTAAAATTTTTAAAACTTTTAGGGTCTTCCACTGCTATTTCATTAAAAACTAGATTTGCCATTCCTCGGCCACAATCTCTTCTACATAGCCATTGTCTTGTCCAGGTTGTTCGTCGTTTTCTTATTATTCCTGCCCTCTTATCCCTATTATTACTAAACTTCTTCTTTCGCAATAATAATAGTAATAACAAAGTAGTGCACGTTATTTGTAATACAGTGTTACGATCCATTTGCACTGATGAAGTAAACGGTAACAATAATCACAGTAAAAATGTAACGATGTATAAGTAAGGTTATGTTGTTTCACTTGTCATTTACAAAACTCTTAACATTCTCCTAGCCAAACTCTTGTAGATGTAAACGGCTGAACACAAATCTTTTGAAAGTCATGTGACTTAACAAATCTCATATGATTTGTCTTTAGGAACACATATATGAGAAAACATATAATGTAAACCCAACTTAATTTGCGTTTTATTCGATCTATTGTATCTTTCTCGTACCCGTTCTCAGCGGCTACTTTGTATATGTATGCTAACTCTTTATTATAATTTATTTATTTTTTATTTTATTTTATTTATTTATTACTACCGATGATGTTTGCTTGGCAAACCAAATGTACATTTAGTTTATGAAATAAATCATATATATTTTTGTGAAACGAGTTTTTCTTTCTAATTAATTGTTTAAAATTCACAAGTGCTCAATTATCAAGATTAATTCTTCTTAAATTTAATTTGGAGTACATTTGAATTCTTTATAGATTTGCTTAAACTTCGTAATTGACGAAATATTGGCAAAATTCAATTTTTTCGCTTAAGTAACTACTTCAGGTCTACCGATTTTACTGAAAAACTAATCAGATCTCAAGAGGAAGATTATACACGTAAATACAAAATTTTGAATTGATATCTTCAGCGGTTTGACCGCTATCGTGGTCACACACAGACACAGACACAGAGAGAGAGAGACATTTTTTTAAAACCATTTTTTCGGTATCAGGGGACTTCAAAACGTGGACATCTGCAAAAATCTCAAGGTCGAAAATTTTCGTCATCACAATACTTCCTTATACTACGTATAAGAAAGTAAAAAAATGAGGTGTGGCCACCACACGACTTTCTTATACGTATGAAAGTGTTACTTCCGGTCCGAATTTTGAAATTTCATTTATATAAAAAATATTCCAAATCCAACTTTAAGTACTTTTGTACTCTTCATAAATATATATAGAATGCATAATTTACGACATACATATTTGCAAAAAACCGATTTTCGATAAGAGTAAAAAGCCTACTTCCGGCAGGAATTTCGAAAAAAATTTTTAATAAAATTCTTCTTAAATTTAATTTTAAGTACATATGAATTCTTTATAAATTTGTCCAAACTTAGTAGTTGACGAAATATTGGCAAAATTCGAGTTTTTCACTGAAGTAAACTACTACTTCCGGTCGACCTAATTTGCTGAAAATCTAATCAGTTCCCAAGAGGGACATTATACACGTAAATACAAAATTTGGAATTGATATCTCCAGCGGTTTGACCGCTATCGTGGTCACAGACAGACAGACAGACAGACAGACACACAGACAGACAGACACACACACAGACATTTTTTAAAAACCACTTTTTTGGTATCAGGGGACCTCAAAACGTGGACATCTGCAAAAATCTCGAGGTCGAAAATCTTCATCATCACAATACTTCCTTATACTACGTATAAGAAAGTAAAATGAGGTGTGGCCACCACACGACTCTCTTATACGTATGAGCGTTCCAAACTATACAATTTTAATAATTTTCTTATACAAAACTTATTCAAAATCCTATTCTAAGTACTTTCATTCTCTTAATAAATCGCTATAGAATGTATACTTTGCAAGATATTATCAAAAAAGTGGTACTCGCTAAGAGTAAAAGTGCTACTTCCGGTCCGAATTTTGAAATTTCATATATACAAAAAATATTGCAAATCCAGTTCTAAATACTTTTGTACTCCTAATAAATATATATAGAATGCATAACTTACGACATATTTGCAAAAAATCGCTATTGGATAAGAGTAAAAGTGGTACTTCCGGTCTGAATTTTGAATTTTTTTTTATACAAAAGATATTGAAAATTATGTTTTAAATTCTTTTATATTCGTAACGTACTTCTCTAAAAAGCATGACTTGCGAGATATTCCAAAAAAACTGATTTTCGATAGGAGTAAAAGACCTACTTCCGGTAGGAATTTCGAAAAACTTTTTAAATGAAATTGTTCTTAATTTTAATTTTAAGTATATATGAATTCTTCATAAATTTGTTTGAACTTAGTAGTTGACGAAATATTGGCTAAATTCGATTTTTTCACTGAAGTAAACTGCTACTTCCGTTCTACCGATTTTACTGAAAAACTAATCAGATCTCAAGAGGGAGATTATACACGTAAATACAAAATTTGGAATTGATATTTACAGCGGTTTGACCGCTATCGTGGTCACACATAGACACACAGACACACAGACAGATACACACACAGACATTTTTTAAAAACCACTTTTTCGGTATCAGTGGACATATGCAAAAATCTCGAGGTCGAAAATTATCATCATCACAATACTTCCTTATACTACGTATAAGAAAGTAAAATGATGTTATTATTATTCAAGTAAAATTTTTTCTTTTGTGAATCATTACTTCAAGCAAAGGTTTTAAATGTTTAAATTTGCAATTTCAAAGATTTCAAAAAAAAATTGTTGGTTGCTTCATCAACATTAAGCATATCTGATATGTATACTTTTGTAAATTTAACTGGGGAAGGTTTATTACGTGCGTTTTTATCAGTTCTTCCCAATCTTCTGATAATTCCACAACTTCTCTTTTATTTTTCTATAAGTGGAAAGTATTGGTCATTTAGTAAATATGAATAACCACGTACAGAAATATATATACAAAAGGTTTAAATAGTTCTTGTTTTGGCTAATGCACTCATCACTGAACAGGATAATAAAAGAGCATCCAAGTTACATCGTTGAACCTTTCTTGAATTATCCCTAGTTGTATGTAAAAATCGTCATTTCATTGCTACCTATATCATGAACACCTAAACATGGTAATATTATAGCTGCCTACAATAAAATACAGAATAAGATTGAATATACGACAAATGCAAATTTTGCATGAAGTGGAAGGACTAATTCAACAGTTTGAGCTTCTTTTCGTATTGGCGTTTCAAGACACAAAAGTTGACGCATTTATCACAATAATTCCATTATAACTCGCACGGATATTTCTTCTTCTTCAGAAGTTCTTTCGGAGTTTAGCTGCTGATATAGTTTTAATTTTTATTGAATCGTGTTCATTTTAATAATTGTAGATGGAATCTTGAAACTTTACGATACATCAATGGATAAATAATAGTAAAGTAATTATACATTTAATGATCATGCGTTTGCAAAATAAGCTGTTATAGAAGTTTCTAGCAGTCGTGAATTCAAGTCGTACCAACAAAGAAAACCTAAAAAATTCTACAAGTATAAATGCATAACCTAATTAGGTAATGGTTATTATTTATTATCATATTTTTACGTCCCTCGTTCATTTTAATCGTGATGGGAATCGATACATAAATTTGTATTTAAATAAGTAGTAGACCTATAAGAAAATAATTACTCCCAATAGTTTGTTACGAACGCTATTCGATTATAGTTTTAATATACAAGTACTAACCACAATTGCTCAGATTTTTCCCCAGATTGCGTAAAAATACAGCGACGTGAAGTATAGCCGTCCTTTTTGGTCATATTTTAAACACTGCCACTCTCGAGAAGATTTAACTTAACAGAAATAGAATTTATAAAAATAGGTTCTTCGCGGCCCGTATTTATACGTAAATGCATATATCCAGCAGTCAAGAGATCATTAGTAGATGTAATTTATCTGTCAGTCACAGGACTAGAAGAAACACGAGGCAAGTTATAATCTTGCGTAAATCTATCCGAACCAGATGTTAAAATCTTTATTCAGGTATAGAAATTAACACAGAACGAGCATGTACTGCGTAATGCAGTAGTTATGCGCTGAAGAAATACGTCAGAAGAGCGACTTGCGTTGAATAATTTCATGAGGAAAATATTAATTTTAGAAATGCCTGTTGCAGATATTTGCTATTCTTACTAAAATTAGAAACAATAAAGTTAATAAAAAAAATGCCATTAAATATTAAAAAATATCGTTGTGTTTACATAGAATTGATAAACTGAATCATAACTGAGTCCATCCACATTCTACCCATATCAAGTCCAGCTTCTGAAGTCAAAAAACATCAATTAATATGCCAACTGGTTGAATGGGATGGAGTAAGATCGGCAATTACGGAAATTAACACTGGGGTGCCCCAGGGCTCTGTGCTAGGTCCAATATTGTTCCTTGTTTGCATAAATGACTTGCCATCAGTGATCGAAATCGCAAGAGTACATCTCTTTGCGGATGATACGTCACTACTAACAGCATCAAGTGATAAAAAAACAGTAACCAAGTATACAGCAGACGCAATATCAGAAGCTGAGGAATGGTTTGCTAGCAACAGTTTGAAACAAAATCTTGAGAAAACGAAGCGCCTGCACATATCAATGAAACATGCATCCACCGTCGAAACGGCAAAATTTCTGGGACTAACCATATATAATCAATTTAAATGGGGATCACATATAGATCTGACATTGCCAGCTCGTGGATCTTGCATCACGATAATGCCCCCAGTCACAGTTCATTGTCGGTTGGAAAATTTTTGGCAGAGAAAAACATTCCAGTACTACCACACCCGCCCTAGAGTCCAGATGTGGCTTCCTGTGACTCTTTTCTTTTTCCGGCGCTTAAACGGCAACTGAGAGGCTCCCATTACGGAACAATAAACAACATACAAAAAGTCGCGACGCAGGTTCTAAACAGCCTAATGGAACAAGACTTCCAGAATTGTTATCAGGAATGTAAAACTCGCTGGAGACGCTGTGCGCATTCCCAAGGAGCATACTTTGAAGGGGACAATATTGATTTGTAGATACATTCAATAAAACACTTTAAAACTAATCATTCTCATTACTTCTGAGACATACCTCGTATGCGTACTATATAAATGGAGCCGAGCATGGTTGAATACAACTTATCTTACAGAACAAAGCAATATTTCCTCAAGTTTTAAATGAAAATTGATTTATCATTTCAAAAAACCTACAAAAAGGCTTGTCAAATATAATTTACTAGCTGGCCCGGCAGACATTGTATAAGAAAGTCGGGACAGAAGAGGTCGTTAGTGCGATTGGAGGACAGTGCTATCCCACTGATGATTTGGTGAAGAGCATATCTTCTAAGGTTACACCTTAGCCAAAAACACTACGTTTAACACTCTTTTCTGTTTCTGTACAAGTTTCTACTGAAGATGGCAACTTAGTTGCCGAAGCACGTACCTATATAGATTTTTTTATATCTTTTAATTTATGTGTATGTGGCAAGGGATTTTTCTTTTTGCGTGTTATTTCAATGTTTTCAATATCATGATTCTGTAATGCTGGTATTGCGAAGCCTTGCAACATTCGAAAATATTGCTGTCCGTTTACCATTACTGTTTTTAACCTTGTCATCATGTAGTCCTTGTTGAACAATCGTATTTGGATTATTATTCGACCATATCCCGCTATTGTGTGTATTAATACCTCCCTTATACCATAGAAAAACGGCTAATATTTGTTAAACGACACGATGGTGATAATATTTAACTTTTCCGTGTCTTCTTGTTATAATAAAATTCCGTTTCTGTATGAACAAATTAGTGCTTTTATTTATGTACATATTAAAAATTTGCCAACCTTATGGCCATTTCAAACTAGGAACTTACACTGTAAAAAATCGACTGAAAAATATATTTATTATAACAGTAATTTTTCCAAAAATTACAATGTAATAATCCATGCAATGTAAGATCGCCTGAAGTTTAATGTGAAATTGCAATTTATCTGTAAAATCACAGTGAGCATGTAATTTTAGTTTTAAAAGTAATGTAAAATTGCTTCGTCTCATAGAACTTTTACAACATTAAGTGTGTTTTCATCACTTGTAATGTAAATTCGCTATTAGCCTCTAGGATTTCAAATTCAAAATACTGTGAGATTACAATACCAAATAAGGTTTCTCGATAAGTATTCTCATTAAAAGTTTATAACATGTTTACTGATTAACCCACTTGTGATTTTTATACGTGCGAATACGTAATTTTACATTTATCAGAACTATTTTAAAAATGAAAATTAATATTAAATACTATTTTTTATTGTATAGGTACCTAAACAATTATTATATAAATTATATTATTGTCCACTATCATTTTTATAAATCTTGCCAAAGTATAGGTTCATCCAAGATCCTATAATATTCAATCCCACTATAAATCACTTGACGCCTGAGTGTGAATTGTCAATGTAGCATGATGTAAGTCTCTGTTCTAGACCCATTCCATTTAGGTGACTTGTATTACTTTTTAGGAGAAAGATACTACTTCTCCTTATATTGTATGATAGTAAAATTATATTCAGCAAGCCCATAGGTGCATTATCTTTAAGAAAGGAATTAAAATCGAGTGTTGTTTTCATATGTTTGCGAGTCGCTGATGTTTTGTTTCGTGGACGCATGCGCAATGATTTCAGTTTACTAGTGGTTTTTATGACAATTACATGTTGTTGTTTGTGTTTTGGTTATACAATTAATAGTTGTATATATATATTTATAAGTTATTATAAGGTAAGTTAATTATTGTGGTTCATTATTAGCATCTGAGAGTGACAATTATTTAAAGCTTTGGCATCAGTTTGTCTGAGGCGAAGATTAAGTTCGCAAACTGTATAGTGGGGCCCAACCTACAGTGTATTATTTGGTAAGTTAGCTCTGTTTGTATTATATGTAACGTAAATCACTACTCTGTTGGGCAAATAAACAATACATATATGATGTATGTATCATTTTATAGTGTTATATGTGATGTATGTATACAATAAGTAGTTTTCACTTTTCTAGTGGATGTGTTAAAAAAATTGTTTGGGCTATTTCCATCGTTAAAAACGATGGAAATAGCCCAAACAATTTTTTTAACTCAAGTTATCCATCGTCAACAATTTCACGTCATGAGTTCTAGTGGATGTATAAGAAGACATATACATATGCAGAATGTGTATGATTCAATTGAAAAATATAACGCCGATCAGATCTTACATAGACATTCAATAAATTGACTCGCCCGAAGATTTTATATAAGATGGAGCTTCCATGAAGCTGTTTAATGACACGTATACAATGCAAAGAATATTTATAAATCGTTCGCAGCCTATTGTCAACACATCATAGAAGAATAGCCAATTCTTTTCAAAAAGAAGTATCATTTTGGCATTTTGACAAGTTGAGAAAAACTTTGTGCAAAAACACAGGAAATTATTTCAATTTTGCAATTGAAAAAACATTGACCGACCTAGATTATGAAGAAAAATATATCAAATATATTTTTTAAAAATTAACACTCATCAGGAGACGAAAGGCAACAAAAGAAGCTTTACTAAAATTGTAACCTTACTCAACAAGTTGAGAAATATTAGTTGTTAAAATACTGAAACGTTGATTAAATGTTAATTTTTTTGTTAAGTTTATTGGTTCGTGTTTTGTTTTACTTTAGATTTTTTTTGTGTTTAATATACACCTTGTAATATCTATTATCTTTGTAATAATAAAATTAATTGCAATATATAAAATCCCTAGCTTAAACAGTTATTTCTTTTATTTTTTTATTACAGTAGTGGAGCAGCACAGGATTCGCAAATTCCACAACCTAGACCGCTCTTCATTCAATGAAACATATCTTCTACAAATTATAGGGCAATATCTAAATGAAAAGCATTTTTAAAAAGTGATATTTCTACAAGATTCTAAAGTGCCTCGCGAATGCATGCAAAAACTGAAAGATAAGAATGCCGGTATAAATCTACGTTGCCCCCCAATGTACATTACTTTTGACGAATGCACAGGTGTTAACTTGGTTTTACGTAAAAAATGACAGATGAAAAGGCTCCTTAATAATAATAAAAAAATATAAGAGCTGTACGTATAATTAAATATTCCGGTTGTAGAGCCACACTTAATGTATGTATCTTAACAGGGAATAAATGTACATTCACAGTTAGTGTAAGTAAATTTACATCGAGTCGTTGTGTCTTACATAACGGTGCTGTGATATTACATTACACGTGTGTAAATTTTATTGTTAAAAATTGAAATTTACAATCATGCCTTGTAACACTGCATTACCTTGCTGTATCTTTACCAGCTGAACAAGTAATATTAAATGATGTACTTGTAGAACTACATTCACATCTTTTCTTACAATGATTATAATTGGTCATGGAGTTGCCAATGATTTTCATTGTAATTTTACACAAACACTTTTTAGAGTGTACTTTAGAATAACCTTATAATGTACTGTATGACAAAAAAAAACGAATCAACATACAAACGTGATTATTTTTTAATTAAATTTTGTACAGACGTTTATGGTGTTGAAAGTAATAAATGATATATAAAAGAACAGATGAAAAAAATAACATTTATGACGTTTTTTGCCGATCTTCAACGAAAAAATTCGATTTTGTTCTGCTTATTATTAATCGGTTTAATTGTGTTTTCTCATT
The DNA here is from genome assembly GCA_963170755.1 of Amphimallon solstitiale. Classification (NCBI taxonomy): domain Eukaryota; kingdom Metazoa; phylum Arthropoda; class Insecta; order Coleoptera; family Scarabaeidae; genus Amphimallon; species Amphimallon solstitiale. The sequence continues at coordinate 211,015,044 of OY720675.1, read as the reverse complement.
TGTTACTGTCTATACCTGTCATTTAGTATATTGAAATGCCCAGAGTTCGACGACAACCGAATTATCGCCAGCTAAGCGATTTTGAAAGGGGTCGCATCATTGGACTACATGAGGCAGGTATTGCATTTCGTGAAATCGCCAGGCGGATGCAAAGAAATGTTGCAACTGTTATTCGTTGTTGGAGAGATTGGTCTGAAGAAGGGAGACAACATCGTAGAAGAGGTTTTGGACGACCTAGAGGAACCATAGAACGAGAAGATAGGAGGCTAAGATTGCTTGCCGTTAGAGATCGGTGTAGTAGCTCAAGCTCTATAGGAAGTGTTTTTTCGGCAGAGATAAATCACAGAATAACAATGCGTACAATATATCGACGTATTCGTTCGTTTGGATTGATTTCCTATCGTCCAAGATTAATACTGCCTCTCACTAACCAACATCGTACCCTTAGATTAGAATGGTGTAATGTACGGGAACATTGGGATGAAGAGTGGAACAGTATCGTCTTTTCTGACGAATCTCGCTTTTGTTTGTGAGCCCATGATGGTCGTAGACGAGTTAGGCATCGAAGAGGTGATGACAGTTTTTGAATTTTGCTGTAGAACGTGAGACAGCTCTTACTAGAGGATTGATGGTATGGGCTGGAATTAGCATAGGAAGTAGGACTCCTTTAGTATTCCTTCGAGGCCACTTAAATGCTCAAATGTACATTAACGAAGTTCTGGAACCAATTGCTTTACCATATATCCGAAGGCTAAATAATGCCACATTCCAGCAAGACAATGCCCGTCCTCATGTAGCAGCAGTTACGTTACGATTCCCACAAGACGCCAACATCAATATTCTTCCTTGGCTTGCACGATCGCCAGATCTGTCGCCCATAGAACATGTCTGGGATATGATGGGTCGCAGGATTGGTATGTCACCTAACCCTCCTATGAACATACAACAGCTACATGATGCCCAAAAATTTGCTTGGAATGAGCTTCCACAGGAATCCATAGATCAACTAATTCGAAGCATGCCTAGGCGAATAGCAGAATGAGTCGATTACGTGGAGCATCAACTCATTATTGAATTGTCATTATAATAAATGCGATTTGTGCAATGAAACTTTAATCGTTTGTTACTCTCAACACCCTAAATATCTGTACAAAATTTGGCTAAGAAATAAAAACGTTGACAGGGTGATTAGTTTTTTTTTTGTCATACAGTATATAAAGACTAAACAACACTTTTTCTTTGAATTGATTTAATAAGACACTAGTTAAAAACTCTATCAATTAATATATATATATTGAATTAAGAAACTGTCAATTACTATAAATCAAAAATATTAACATAAATTCTAGATATAGGTAGGTACTTGCAAATAAAACAATATTTTGTTTCTTTTACTAAAAATTACATAACTACGAGTATATGAGTTATCTACAAATGCTGGATTTCTATTGTATTGCAAGCGCTTTATCTTATATGAAACCAATAATAGTTTCACATAATTGTCGGGTCCCATCTGACTGGATTACATTGCTTTTTAAAAAAAACCTCATTCCCTTACTTATCACTGCTAGAGCCAAATTTTGACTTTGCACTTGTCAAATGGGATCTTAAGGGATATTCTCCACTCAACTTTGTTAAAGTATTCAAGTATTAATTGGCAATACTTCAATAAGCTCCTCATAGTTTCCTGCATCTGTAATAAATGCACTGTCCTTCTCTAAAAGACCCCTCAATTACGTATTTCAACATTATTCTGTTTTTGTCTAAACTGTGCATACTTTGCCTTGTTTCCGATTTGCGGTCCAACAAATATTATTCTTTAAGTATCGCTTCACACAGTTTTGGAAAAAATCGTTAAGACTTGAAGGCAATGCTTTTTTACCTAAAGCTTTAATGAAATTTTTGATTGATTATACTTTTAAATGCAGAAGAAGGCATTTTTTGATCAACAGGTTCGTTTAACCTTGTTCTTAATAACACATACTTTTAAATCCAATGGAATTAATTCGTTTTAACCATTCATTTCTTTGAGGTCATTCCTTTCCAACGAAATTTATTTGACAAGCGTAATGCTACGTATTTTTTTGTTAATTTGAAAAGAATGTAAAAACATATAATCGAAACATAATAACCATATCAACTTAATCAAGAAGTCCATCAACAAACTTGCAGTAATAACACAAACACACACATTCCAACAAGTGATCTCTTACAGATGAGTCGATTTATGTTATCACAAATATGTTAGGTCCTAAAAATGAGACCTGAGGAAAGTCAGAATAATAAACTATATTATTACAACAGTTATTATTTCAAAAACTAAATACCAATCGAAATATCGATATTTCAATAATAATAACATTTGCGTAGGTGTTACATGATAACTACCTCAATAAACAAAACTAATGGTAATGTTTCCAAAATGGAACCTCCAGAAGTTTAAAAATTAAGTCGGTTGTGTTGTAGAGATGAGGACGTGTTAGTGCAAATACGTAACCAACTATCTCAGAAACAATATTATTGTTTTATATAATTTCTTTCCCAACTTCCCGGGTAAGCAAATATATTATAGCAAAATTCTACATAACGAGAAGATAATCCTTCTCATGTAGTAAATTCATTGTTCATTATTTATGGGCAAGTATTATACACATAGAAAAGATGATTTCGTAATCATTACCTGCAATAATAATACATAACACTTTACTACTTACAATTAGTCGAAATATAATATACAATGGGTATGTCTCATGAATAATAAAAATGTCTTTATAATTTATTCGACGTGACATATCCATGGGAAACATTTAGAATACCATGTAAATTTATCTTATCACCATCTTCATCTATATGAAGTAGCACTGAAGTGACCGTCATGATCATTATGTATTCTGAATTATAATAATTGACTGTAACCGTCCAGATTTACCTTTATGTAACTGGCATTTTTAGTGTTATGTAAGGAGAAAACAGAAAAAACAAACAGATTGCTTTTTCTCTAAAGATGGTCACAGCAAGCTTACCAATTAGTACAGGTTTACGAATGCGTGTTATTTCATACATACAGAATGATTCTAATTTAAAAGCAGGAATCTATTAAGATTCTTACACAGTTATAAAAGGAAATTGTACCGTACACATTCTCAAGAAAATATTTTAAGAATTATAATTTCAATAATAACAACATTTATGCATTTTAATACAGATTTTTTTCTTTTCGTAATAAAAGTGCTTGAAATGCTGTAATAATAAATGATTCAATAAATTCTCACACAAAATTAGACATGAATTGAAAAGTAATATCTTACTATTTATGTACAGAATCTATAGATTCGTTCACTCAACGGTATAGCTTAAATGTTCAAATATCACTACTAGATACATACAGGTGCCCATTTTCTATTTCAATATATATCTATTATTAGTATAGAAGCTACAGGATCGGTTAAATTAGAAATTTGAGGAGCAGTTGATAACATTTTCTGGTTTGTCATTTATTGTGAATTTTCTGGTTTGTCATTTATTGTGAACTTTAGAAATTATTTTAAAAAAATTAAAAATCGCCGAAATTTGCAGTTACACCGTATTGAAAATAGAACAAAACTAAAAATGAGGTCACGACACGACTTTCTTATACCTATATGCATGCAAAGTGTTATTTCTGGTCCGAAATTTGCAAATTTTTTATACAGAAATTATACCAAATCCAGCTCAAAATACTTTTTTATTCTCTTAATAAATCTCTGTAGAAATATAATTTAAGAAACATTTGCAAAAAATTGCTTTTCGATAAGAGGAAAAGTGTTCCGATCAGAATTTTGAAATTTTTGATATATAAAAATTCCATCTCGAACTCTAAATACATTCTTAATAAAACTGTACAGAAGGCCAAATTTGCGAGACATTTGCAAAAAAAACTGCTATTTGATGAGAGTAGAAGATTACTTCCAGTCCCAATTTTAAAATTTCTTTTATACAAAGATTGTCCCAAATCTACATCTAAATACTTTTTGTGAACAAACAGACAAAACACCTACTTTTTGAAATGTGAACTTCTTTAGGCGCGTTGCGCTGATTATAGGCAGTGAACAAGACTGACCTGCAACGCTCGGATATGTAATTTAACGCTCGGATATGTGTAACGCTCGTTCGGGTAAAGTCGGCTAAGGGAACAAGATAAATATATCATATAGAGGTATTTAATTTCAATTACATTGAAATTTAAATGAATAAATAAATTCATGTCCCCGAGCAGATTCAAACCCGAGCCGAACGGGTATGACCAATGTATGACGCCGGCACATTGCATCAGACCAACGCGGGACACGTAATCGATTATTCATATCGTGTATTTATACATATACATACGTCACTGCTACACTCGTTCGGGGACCGTTACATGGGAGAGCATGACGCATCAGTCGTATAATACGTTCTGAATATTATACGCGTGTATTTCGTATTATTAACCTCGCCTTGATGAAGTTTACACTTCTGCTGTGTGTTTTTAAGCACACCTATTTTCTTGTTGTATAAAATCTTTCTAATATACACTATTTCATACATTTGTATTCTTTAGAAATTTGTCTAAACGTAGTAGTTGACGCGATATTAGTAAATTTTGATTTTTGTACTGAAGTAAACTACCACTAAAATCTAATCAGATCTCAAGACGAAGATTATACTCATAAATATAAAGTTTTGTATTGGTAACTGTAACCGCTTGGCCGCTATCGTATAAGAAATTAAAAATAGAATTAGATAGTAAGTTTTCGGTGAATTTAATAATCTTAATTATTGTGCACTTAATTTCAAAATATGTATAAACATGCTTTTTTAAATGGCAATATGGCTATGACTTCGTTAAAGTCCTTACTATTCTCTAAATTCGTGGAATTAAGGTTTGGTATGATTATCTTTTTAAACTTTTGATTATAGTGGAAGCAATTCAATTAGTTTTACTTTTTGGGGGAATAATGGACAAGTAGACTTTGAAAAACTGTTTTAATGTGAAACAAATATAAGAGCAAAAATTTTAATTAAATATAAAAGATAGCCATATTACATATACATATATTAAGAGGGGGAAAAGAACAGAAATTACTGGAAATAGAAACAAAATTAAAATTTAAATACTTTGTAAAGGGAATAAACATTTTTCTTATCTGCTATTCTGTTCTTCAAATAAAAATTTCCTCAACTAAGTGAACCGGAAAAATCCTACCTCATATGTTACATGCGTATTATTTTACATAGCTATATTATTAGTATAACAAACGAAATCACTTACAAGCACTTTCCTTCTTAACTAAAACTACTATATTAAATATATTTGTTGGCTGAATTATATACCTATTATTAAGAAACACTGGAATGTTGCTCTTTAAAATATTTATTTGGATTTAATTTGTCCAAACAAAAAGCGAATATTATATAGTATATCCGGCAGGCTAAACGAACACCACAAAAAGTCTGTCGTATATTGTGCGAAGAAACCAGCTGTCGTACGGAAGCCTGTCTTTTTTGTGTTGTTGGTGAACATGTGTCACCGCTGTTATTTCAGACAATTGTTTAGTGGCGGTGACTCATATATGTATATGACTTCCCAACTAAATCGTTCTATCTAGTTTGCCTACTTTCACTTGGAGCAAAAGTAAAAAATCGTCTAAAAATACTTATTACATATGTAAACTTGATTCATTATTCTTAGGTATTTATTTGAATTTCGCACGTTTCTAATGTGAAACGGTAACTTTCGAGGTACGCGTAAATATTTGTGTGTTAACTAACTGATTGAACAACTTTACGAGAAGCTTAGGAAAACTATATACTTGAACATTTAAACACATGCAAAATAGCGAAATATTCTTCTTTTTAAACACCAAAGGATACCAACTGCTACGTTTATAAGAAAGTACTTCAAATAACTAAAATTTTACCAATAAAAGACCTAATTTTATTAAACTTTATTATTTTGTTGATGTCTTAAGTCTTATTCATAGTTTGGTCATTTGACGCGATGTCACTTATTCAAAGGTTGTTATCATGGCGGCAAAGATTTTTTCGAAATTCTTCAAGTGGGATATTGTTCATATCGTGAAACAAATTTTGTTTAACTTTATCCACTCTAGGAAAACATCTTTTTTTGGGATTCTTCTTGATGTGTGGGAGAAAGCAAAAAACGCACTGATCAAGTGAAGAAGACTATGGCTACTTTGTCTTTTGATCTGTTGGGTCGAAGCATTGTGATAGTTGAGAAGCAGGTTGCTAGTTTCCCACATGTATGCAGAAATCATAATTAACTGTTTGCCCTGGAGGGCAGTGGCGGCTCGGGATGGTTCACATAGGGAGTGCATAATTTCAAAATTAAAAAGTATAATACAAGAACGCTTACCCAATCTTTATAAGTTTCACCGACATACTGTTCCATACAGGTACTGTTCATTGTACAGTTTGTTTTGAGGGAATAATAAATATAACACTACAGTTTGATTACATCTGACGATAAACGAAGTCCATTTTGCGTGTCTTTGACTTGCAGAACAGTTCTATCACTTTTTCATTAAAATTTGGGAAATCATTTATAAATTCAATTAAAAACCGGTGCAGCTTCGATGTGATCTCTGAGCGATTTATCTAATTCTGCCGTAAAATTTATCAATTCCCGAAAAATGCCCTTGGTATTCGACGTTTGCCGTTCATCATGACCCCGAAGTGCCAGTTCAAACGCGCCACAAAATCTAATGCAATTTATTATTAAATTTAACACATGCCTATTTTTTGTTACCTGTTCATTGTGTTGTTGAACTGCTTTTCTATATGGTGATCTAAAACATTCTGAATGTTATTTTTTCCTAACATTCTTAGACTAAATATATTTTTCAAATGCCCTTCGGAATTTTCATGTTTCGTAATTTTAGCACTAAGATGAATTAAGTCTTTTATTCCGTTCTTTGACGAAGACGGTTCACCACCAAACAAAAGACACGGAAAACAAAACAAAGTATTTTTAATTTCACACCCAAAAATCCAGTCATTTTTTTGATAAATATTCATTTTGAATTTTCTTATAACGTCTTTACCTTTAACAGATTGTTTATTTTCTAAACATAATTGAGGCATCGGCCGTTTAAGATTTTTTATTGCAATTTTTTCATCATACGTTAACCGCGAAAACGTGTTATTCTGTATCGCAGACACGAAATTCATCTTACAACAGCGTTGAGCAGACGGGAATCTTGCTCACATGCTATGTATTATACGATATGAAACTAGAACAAAATACAGTTCTCCCCACCTTCAATGTAATATTTAATGGCTTAACGCAGCAACAGTAGCGCTTTGCTCATGGGTATGTTTCTCTCGGTGGAAGGGGTCTTTACATCCGTGCGCTGTTAGTCGTCATTATATCTGTGACGACGATCGGTGTATGTAGGTTGTTTCGCGTGCCGTACACGCGACGTTCCTGTTCAATAACTATGAATACGTAATAAATAAATACTTTCACAGTTAGTCGCCGCTTGGTTTGTTTTGTTTCAAAATTCCAGGGGGTGCAATTGCTCACTTGCTCTCATTAAAGAGCCGCCACTGCTGGAGGGACAAACCCTTTCCGAAGCTGGCTCACGTTTACTACATCGCCATCATAATACCACATTGTCAATGTATAAAGAGCTCTATCATTTTTTTAAGAATCACTATATTATCTGGGCCCATTTATGAATTCCGACAGTTCTTGCAGCAGTCATATTACGCCATAAACAGACACAGATACAAAGTATTACGACTTGAACATCCAAATCTCAATCCTATCCTAGCACGTATATCGATAAAACCAGAAACCAATACCAGAACGTTTTCTGGAATCATATATTGAATGCATTCTATTGATGAAGTCACGAACGTATATATTTGTATGAAACGATGGTTCGGTTGGGAGGGGGGCTTAAACCCCCCTCCCCCTACCCCTCATAACCAAACCGTCTATTCATACCAAAGAGATTGGAATATACTAGAGGAAGTATCAATCTGCAATGTTTGGCCGCAACAACTGCAGGTTGGGTAAGGAGAATTGATATACTGCCAAGCGATTATAGTCCTTAAGGAAATCCGACGGCGTGCTGTCATTGGTCGAAATGTCGTGCTCGTACTTGGTTCGTATGATTTCGTTAACTTCTACACGCATTTGTTTTAAAAGTGTTTGTGCTTTGTGATATGTAATAACGCGAATTAAGCACTTTTAATGCGAAATACATAGTGAAAATGGTGAAATTGTGTTATTTGTGTAAACGTCGATACGAAAAGGCATCCACTCGATCATATCATAAGTAAGTTGGTCAAAAATTCAACTTTACGTGTTTAACATGGTTTAAATATAGAGCGCTGATTGGATGTGCTCGAGTGGATCGTGCAAAGTCGTTTGGATTGGATGTAGAGAATCTATTTGGTCAATGACAGTTTTAAGGAAAATTATCTCGTATACATCAGACTTAAAAGAGTCAATGTCGATTTGACTAAATAACTAATAAAAGTCACCTTGCAGAACTTACATGATGATCTGGAATTCTTAAAAAAAATTTGAGGAAGCAAAAAAGTTCAGTTGATATAAGCGTTCCCAGAGTAAGTGGAAAACAAATGCACCGCAATAACACACTAGAGGACGCAGCTGAAGTTTACCATAGACGAAATGCACTTTACCCTTTCATCAAACATGTATTCACTAAGCTTGATGCTCGCTTTAGGCCTCACGAAGAAACAAATTCAGGAATTCTTTGGCACAACCAATGAAGTAATCAGGAAAAGCCCTTTACTGTATTAGAAGCTATTGATCGATATGGTGAACTTTTTTCACAATGATTTTTTGGACGACAAAATGCTTACAGGCTTCACGCTCATGAGCATTGATCCAAATGTGCCAATAGAACTAGATTCCTTAGAAAATGTAAATATGTAAAATGAAAGAAGAAAGAGAATGAACTAAATTTTGTAAAAATAAGCACTTCAATTTTTAATAAATTTTACAATCTGTTATTTTTTTTAAATAGGTACCCCGAAACTCAGGCACGTGTATACTCACTTCAGCATAAGGGATCAAAACGAAAATCATGTGGTAAAAAGTTATAAATACGTCCCTGTGTGAAGTTATAGCATTGGGCGTGACGTATGTAAAATATTAGGATTTTAATGTTCAATGTCTTGTACTATAATTAATTTTAAATTTTCAAGCACTTTTAACAAATATGAAAATATAATGGATTTACTGCGGTTAAATCGATGATGACGGCATTTTTCTAATGTAAAATTATATTGAAACATATTAATGGGCTTTAATTTGTTTTTTAACAATAAAATATATAATTAAACTAATATAGAGGAACTAATTGAAACCCAAAATAATTCGTGCCGAATTTATTGGTAATTTGTTCAGCTAAAACTCTAATTGAAATGTGAAATGTGCACCTATAATAGGTAATTAATCCTAGCTATTTTAGCAGCAATAAAATAATATATTGCTGCATAATTAAACTTAACGTCATAAAATTGAATTTTATTGCGACATTTTAATTAGGAAGTGAAATCGTACCAAGAATTATGTCCAATACGTGAGTTTTGGTTTTGTTACGATAAAGAATGTATGATAGTCTATAATTTAATGGATTTTCATGAAAGTACATTATTACAATTCATTTAAAATGTTCATGCACTTGAAAAAAAATTCAAGATATTAAGTCGTACGTAACTTTTGCTCTTTCGTCTTATCGGTGTTCAGTTTTAATTTGTTTTAAGTCAACAATTCTTCAACTTCAGTGATTGTTTTTAACGTAATATCATCTACGTATTTCAGCGGAGGAGGACTGGCTAATATGCTAGTGTCATCTGCATATAAATATATCTCTACACTGTGTAAATATTTGTGAATGATAAATATTATAAACAGCAGTGGACTCATAATGGAACCTTGTGGTACTCTGCTTATCACTCCGCCAACTCGTGGTAATCCTCACACACTATAATGCTCCAACTTGCAAAATAATATTTCATCTACTGAGTAAAAGCTTTTCAGAGATTTAAGATATACATTTGAAATACATGTCCCTCAAATGAACAGTACATATAATTTAATTCGTCCGTAACTCTCGCCGTTGTTGATTTACCATTCCTGTACCAATGTTCTTTACTCGTTAATTGGCAATACATTTATCTACAACCATAACATGCTTCATAACAACCTCCTTTTGGAATAGGTATTACTCTTCTCTTGCTACCTTTAACTGCCAGGGGGGCTTTGGTTTATGTAAACATTTATTAATTGTTTAGTGGCTTGTATTTTTCTTTTTTAATTATATAATGGAATTGTTTGGAGTATCTGACACAACCATTTTTAAAATATTTAATGATCATCTTGGCATGACTAAGGTCATCGCAAGATGGGTACCGAGAAAGGTCACGCCGCCGCAAAAACAACAATGCGTGGAGCGTATTTGGACTTCTGCAATGAAGGCAGGGATGATGCATTGAGTTCAATTTTTACTGGTGATGAAACTTTGAATTCATTATTATAAAGCTAAGCAAGACTCTATACAATGGAATAAAATGGCACACCGTCATCCAAGAAGTTTCAAGGTGTCACTGTCGGCCAGAAAACTCATGGATAACTGGAAAATATTCCGCTTCATTAGAAAAAGAAAAGAAAAAAAAGAGAAGGGGAAAATTGACTAAAGGTGTTGTGCTCTACACGATAACTCTCCCGTCCACAAAAGTAGTGTTGCGCTGGCTGCCCTGAATAAAGTGGTCTTCGATATTTATAATAACCCACCCTATAGTCCAGACCTGGCTCCTAGCAATTTTTATCTGTTCCTTAAAAAAAGATCTACCTGGGAGGAGCGATGAAGAAGTAAGGACAAAGTTTCGGCTTATTCATAACAGAAAGATAATACACTTTCTTATGAAAGCATACAAAGGCTAATTGAAGGATTTGAAAAATGTATTAGCGTTACAAGTGAATATATTAAATATATTGTCGTATTTTAATTTTCTGTCCGCGAACTTAAATACGCTTCTTTGTAACAGGAACAGAAATTTTATTGTGCATTCAAAATGAATATGTTGCCAGTGTTACCAACAGATTGAATTAGAAATATGTGCACCAATGTCACTAAGTGAAAGGGAAGTAAAGAAATAAATTCAATTTATCACTTTTTTTGTTAAATTCCTTTGTTTTAAAAGTCCTGTAAAAAGAAAATCTTATAAATAAAGCACCATGGTAATTGTGGGTTAGGATGTAATTTTGTTAAAATAGGATACTAGTGAATCAATATGACGGTGATTTGATAGAGGGCGAGACTAGCCTATCGCTGCTTATCTGTGAGAAATTGGTATAATTTTCAAATAGGCTATGTGTTTACAACAGGATATTTAATATTTTTAGTATTGTCTGACTATTAATAAGATAGATACAGTTTCTTAAAGGAAGACGTGTTTATTGAAAGTTGTAAATGGGACGAAATAACTATTCGTGGTGTAATTGAGTACTTGTTGAACATAATACAATTGAGATTTTGACATACTTGCAGCAAACATTGAGCCACTAAAAACCACCATCAAAACGTTAAAAATGATAGAAAAATTTTCATGATATGATGTTTAGGTGGTCGAAGAGTGCAAGTGGAGGAGAATGTCAAGACTGTTTGCATTTTCAAATTAAGCACATTCCTTGTCAAATATGTGCCGAATGTGCTGAACGTGTTAAGGTTGATACAACTTTTCCAAAGTCGAAATTGCAATTTCACAATGGTGGCATCGTAGCAGACCTCTGCCAAAGAAGACCAAGACTTTTCCATCGGCTGAAAAGATATGGCTACAATATTTGCCCTATATTACCATTCTTTTAATGTTACCATACTATTCCTCCATCATGACTTTGCTGTGCTCACACATCAATCGTATTGTTCCAGAAAAACTGGATAAATTACGATTCCAGGTTTTACCCTCTCCGGAAATAGCCCCTCAGACTTATTCCCAAAGCTCAAGCTGTTTCTCGTCGGAAGAAAATTCAAAGCAGACAAGAAAGTTATTGCGGAAGTACAGCAGTATTTTGCCGACCTTGATACTAATGATGATAAAACTGGTATAATGGTACTCCAGCGCTAGTGGTGTAAATGTATTAATGTTACAGGGGAATATGTTAAAAATAAGAAAAGAAATCGTTGCAGTAATTCAAGTGTTTCATTTTAAGTCTCACCTTCTAATTATAATTGAGTTTTTAATAACAGAATATACAATTAACATAATATAAAGGAATTCATTAAAATTGAATTAAACTACAATTCGTATAAATTTTATTGGTAATTTGTTAAACTAAAGCTCTAATTTCACTTCATAATGATCAATTAACTTCTATTATTCAATAGTATATTGTTGCACCCACAGCGTTGCCTTTATAAAATTTACTGCAATTTGATGTTCGAGTAAAGGTTAAAAATTACCTAATTCAATTGCACATCAATTACCCATAAGTGATAGGTTTCGTGCGATTTCGCACATGCAGAAGCAAAAGCGACCGCGTTTATCTCTGCGTTTACTTAATGCACGTATGTACCGACATGCACTTGAATAAAAGTAATCGATACATGGAAAATTGTATAAATTTTCCTTTTAAATTTCCTATCCGCAATCATCTCGTTCGTTAGACTGCTCCCATTAATATTCATAGGTATGTAAACATATATCGCGAATGTAATTTGCTCCTGTTTGTGGTGCAGCAATTCATATTGTAACGATTTATTTTGGAGGATACACAACACGCGCAAGCTCAGTGCAAATTGCAGTGGGTAAAGTTCGATATTTAGTTTTCCCGTACTGCTGGCGATGTTGTACCACTTGTACTTACAAATTGCACGTCTGTAGCATGCATGCATAATGAATATACTTAACCGTAATTTAATATTATGCAAAGATGCATCACTATTTTTCCAATATGCCTAAGCAATTTACGTAAACTTTATGTTACGGCAGCGTGGAAGTGTATTCCCATGTTAAGGAAATAAATCAATATGAAGTCAATCTATGCATGTTTTCAATACATTATTATACCTGCATGCGTAAGATTAATGTGCAAGATGAATAGTACATAAATAAACAAACTATATTTTAAATATTCCTAAAGCTAACGTATGCGTTCCCATAATATATGTTAGAATAATAATGTACACGAGCAGACCTTATTAACCTCAAGGACGAATAAGGACTTCAGCGATGGTGAGCATTTTTACCGAGTGTGTCATTATTGTCTATGCACTTAATTAAAATTCTGCTGTTAATTTCGCAACGTATATTTTCTTGAAAATTATTATTGTGTATATATATGTGCATTTATCACATTAAACTATTAGTAATAATAATATTTATTTCAAACCGAGAATATACCAGAAATGACAGGCATAAGCTACAAACATGTCATAATGAAAAAATAAATAAAACAATAATTACATAAAGAAATACGTAGACTATAACTATAAATAGCAAGTAAATATTGTTGTAATGCTAGTTTAAATTGAAAAAAATGAGGTGTGGCCACCACACGACTTTCTTATACGTATGAGCGTTTTAAACTATACAATTTTAAGAATTTTTTTATACAAATATTATTCAACATCCTATTCTAAGTACTTCTATTCTCTTAATAAATCTCTATAGAATGCATACTTTGCAAGATATTATCAAGAAAGTGCTACTCACTAAGAGTAAAAGTGCTACTTCCGGTCCGAATTTTGAAATTTCAAATATACAAAAAATATTGCAAATCCAGTTCTAAATACTTTTGTACTCTTGATAAATATATATAGAATGCATAACTTACGACATATTTGCAAAAAATCGCTATTCGATAAGAGTAAAAGTGGTACTTCTGGTCTGAATTTTGAGATTCTTTTATACAAAAGATATTGAAAATTATGTTCTAAATACTTTTATACTCATAACGTACTTGTCTAAAAAGCATGACTTGCGAGATATTCGCAAAAAACTGATTTTCGATAAGAGTAAATGACCTATTTCCGGTAGAAATTTCGAAAAACTTTATTAATACAATTTTTCTCAAATTTAAACTTTTTTAAGGTAATTTGTCTCAAACTTAATTTTAAGTACATATGAATTCTTTATAAATTTGTTTAAACTTAGTAGTTGACGAAATATTGGCAAAATTCGATTTTTTCACTGAAGTAAACTGCTACTTCCGGTCTACCGATTTTACTGAAAAACTAATCATATCTCAAGAGGGAGATTATACACGTAAATACAAAATTTGGAATTGATAGCTATAGCGGTTTGACGGCTATCGTGGTCACAGACACACAGAGACGGATAGACACACACAGACATTTTTTAAAAACCACTTTTTCGGTATCAGGGGACTTCAAAACGTGGACATCTGCAAAAATCTCGAGGTCGAAAATTTTCATCATCACAATACTTCCTTATACTACGTATAAGAAAGTAAAAGGTTACTTTATATACTGAGATAATTTATTATTTTAAACTATACAATTTTAAGAATTTTTTTATACAAATATTATTCAAAATCCTATTCTAAGTACTTCTATTCTCTTAATAAATCTCTATAGAATGCATACTTTGCAAGATATTATCAATAAAGTGCTACTCACTAAGAGTAAAAGTGCTACTTCCGGTCCGAATTTTGAAATTTCAAATATACAAAAAATATTGCAAATCCAGTTCTAAATACTTTTGTACTCTTGATAAATATATATAGAATGCATAACTTACGACATATTTGCAAAAAATCGCTATTCGATAAGAGTAAAAGTGGTACTTCTGGTCTGAATTTTGAGATTCTTTTATACAAAAGATATTGAAAATTATGTTCTAAATACTTTTATACTCATAACGTACTTGTCTAAAAAGCATGACTTGCGAGATATTCGCAAAAAACTGATTTTCGATAAGAGTAAATGACCTATTTCCGGTAGAAATTTCGAAAAACTTTATTAATACAATTTTTCTCAAATTTAAACTTTTTTAAGGTAATTTGTCTCAAACTTAATTTTAAGTACATATGAATTCTTTATAAATTTGTTTAAACTTAGTAGTTGACGAAATATTGGCAAAATTCGATTTTTTCACTGAAGTAAACTGCTACTTCCGGTCTACCGATTTTACTGAAAAACTAATCATACCTCAAGAGGGAGATTATACACGTAAATACAAAATTTGGAATTGATAGCTATAGCGGTTTGACGGCTATCGTGGTCACAGACACACACAGACGGATAGACACACACAGACATTTTTTAAAAACCACTTTTTCGGTATCAGGGGACTTCAAAACGTGGACATCTGCAAAAATCTCGAGGTCGAAAATTTTCATCATCACAATACTTCCTTATACTACGTATAAGAAAGTAAAAGGTTACTTTATATACTGAGATAATTTATTATAAAGTTTACACATAATAATGTTACGGTCTAAAGTTCAGCCTGTATATATGTATATTCTTTATACACTTTAATTGCCTCTGCAACTGTTTTGAAAGGATTCCAATTCAGTTTTATTACAAATTCTGTTCCGGCCCATGTTGTACATAGGGTGTGTATAATTGGTTCGCCGAATCTACATTATTACTTTAAGAATTTGTTATTGCTAAACTAAATGAATGTCTTGGGTCTCACATTAATACTAGAATAGTATTTATTAATTTGCAAGTATTTTACAATACCTCAATAGTAAGTAATGTTTAATTTAGTTACAGTTTTTGAATCGATCGTAATAAAATTACTTCTCAGTTTACCTAGCGCCGCTTATGCGTAGGCTGCGTAGTTATTCTAAAATTTCTTTGTTTCAAACTAAAATTTTCTTCCCGTTCAGACAGATTAGATTTCCCTTCTCTATTAATTTCATAATAAATTTTGAGTAATTTTACTGAAATGTTTGTTAAATTTCTGATCGTGAATCTGCAAAATGGGTATTCTCTTTTCCAGCATAAGCAATTTTGACGTGTCGTTTATTATCGGTGGTAGATACCGGATTTAAGCTGTTATAAATGTAATTGTGAAGAATATTTAAAATTTATAATAGACGTCCATGTTTGTCTGATATGACTATGGTTGAAGACATAAGATCACGTGTAGTCCTGGTAAAGTGATTACGACTAAAACAGCATGTTATATATACCAGGTAAATTCTTAAACTTACTTTTTTTGAATTTTATATATGGCCACATGCTCTTTTCTTTTTCTTTCTTTACTTATATAACTTTCCTTTCGTAATATTTTTTCATATTTTCATTTTAGGAGTTTGTTGGAGTTAAAATTAATAGATAATTTTCACCTGAAGCTGTTGGTACGACATCATTCAGTACCAAAAATTCATTTCGCTTCACGAAGTAAGTGTTAACATTAGCTGTTTTTTGTTAAACCTGAATTGTTGTTGGTTTACGAGCCAGGTCTATAGTCTAACCGTACATATTTCATATAATTCTACCCTAGAGGTAATTGTACCAACATCGTAAATTTAGAATACACATACTTTATTGGTTATTACGTAACACTTTAACTTAATTTACTATATACGTAGTTCAATAAATCCTTGAAATCTGTTTGTTATTTTATTAGTTCTAAATAAACCGCAGTGAAATTTATGTAGTTTCAATTATTAAACGTTTTTCTACTGACCCCAGCTACAGGTAGGTGGTACAGAAATTATTTTTGGAATATTTATTTCAATTTAATAACAGGCTTGTCCATAATGTAATAAAAACAAAACCAAATTTAATTGAGGGCATAATGGAATACAGTTTGTTCAAAACCAGTTGCCTCAAAGTTTGGTAAAATTATCGACAGTATTTCTTCATATCTTTAGGTTGGCAGCGATTTGCTCTCTAATATTTTCTATAAATTATTGCGACATTTATGGTGTTATTCTAAATTTGAAGTAATTACAGCAAGTAATCCGCTGCCTCATCACTTCATATATTATTTCTGACCTAGTATTTGCAAATAAACGTCGTTGCTTTGAGCCAAACCTTTCTGATTTTATTCAAACAGCAGTTGCAATGTATGTGAATATATTCTTAGGGCTTTACGTAACGTTTTCCAAATCACGGCGTCTTGAAAAATGGCATTTGCAATTTCATATGTATTACATTTTTATTACTTATTCCATAAGTGACATGAAATACTTCTGCAATTTCGATATCACTAATCTTCTTGCATACTCTCGTGTCAATTTTCGTGCGAAATCGTAATATTCCAGAAGTACAATTTCTACCGTATTCATAATAACATTGAACTAAAACAACACTTGAATTTACCTTTACCTTTAATTGTGTGAATAGAAGTTATTTCGTTTTGACATTTGTTTCAAATAGTCAAATGAAACACGTTTCTTTTCTAGAGATAAGAACCATTCCCGCTATTTGAGCAATGAATAGCGTTTACCTTTTCTTCTTATCTCAAGTGGTTAGAAGTGTATAAGTGTTAAACTGCATATGCCCTAATTTCTTAATAATCCTAAAAGAATTTATTTTTTCTATGATATATAATATCCGAAGTATGTTAAAAGCAAATAAAAAACATTAAGTGATGTAAAATGACCTCTACTTTATACAATACTTAATAATGTATAATGTACATTAAAGACACTGGAAGAATGTGTGTTTTGATTGATTTTGTTTGTAGCTGAGAGAAAAAAATTGCTTTCTATCCCTCTTTTCTTCAGTTGGTAATCAACCATTCTTGTATAAAAATTATTTTCTCAAGCAAAGTACGTATGTAGTAATCTTTATAGAAATCCTTTCAATGTTGATCTTATACATGTCTTTTGATTCTGGAGAATGCGCTCTACCTATTTGGCATTGTTCCAGATGATCATACAGTATTTAAAACACGAATACAGATATGCACATCGCTTATTCTACACGAGAAAACCGAAGACAGTTGGAAGAAGTAATCTATTGCTGTATGAATTTTTCCGACCAATCATCAGCTTCCAAAAATGACACAATTTGAGAATTTCTAAGTGCATGACACGTTTAATAATAAATTTCTATTTATCACGACAAAAATTCAGTAAATTTGTTTGGATAAGTTTAGATTGCGTTCCATCTACAACATTTTGGTATTACCGTTACCAAGAAGATAGACATCTCATCCGCTATCAGCACATCTTAGCAGATTTGGGTAAGTCCTTTGGTCAAAGTAAAAGGAACCTGGCGAATTTGTTTCTACCTATCATTGTATTTTTATTTTATTATTGTTATTTGTACTTTGTACTTTGTTTATACGTAATAAAGATATTTATTATTATTATTATAAAGCCTTGTCGTATTTCTGCTTCTTGTTCTTTCCATCTCCACTTGTTTTCTTTCCTCCATTTTCTAGAAAGGCAATCAAGAAAAGAATGAAACATGTGAATCTACAATTACCACTTCCCTAGATTTACTGTTAAAGATTTTAGTTGAAATCTTGCCGATTCTCTAAAAAGTGTCCTCAGTGGAAATAAGTGTTTTTATATTTGTATTCACAGTAAACAGCATTTAATTTCTTGAATATTAGTCTATCCAATTCTAACAATTTCTAATACTACAGCAACTCTTTATGAGTAAATTAAAAAAGCACAGCATGTCCTTTGGCAAGTTAACTTGGTCACTGTGAAATAGCAGAAGTGTATGCTAATTTTCAACAATAAATAGTTATGTACCTACTGCCAAAAATATGCTTAATTTTGATATCGTATTGTGAAGTTTTTTTTTTAAGTAAAGTCGGACACCAATAATAAGCAACTAGTCAAACATTGAAACGTGATATGGAAACTATTTTAAGCGAAAAAAATATGTTATTTGGGTATTGTCATGTCATGCCATATGAGTAAAGAAAATTGTTTCTGAGGTTAACCAATCGTCATGCGTGTCTACAAGATCCGCAATTACTATTTATAACCACTTAATAATGTGACGTCTTTGATCACAATACAATTCCCATTCTTTACGTGTGAACCGCGAATCAATTTAATTCTGACCTTGATACATCAGTTTAAATATTCATTCTTATGAATTCATAGATTATTACATATGTATGTATTTACTTTGCAACTTGTATGGTAGTATGTATTTTCTACTTGTCATAAAACAGTATTAATTTATTTTAAAAAATATTACAAATATACCTAGTGAATACAAGGTAGATTGAAAAAGTTTCGATATTAACTTTGTTTATATATTCCAAAATACTGCGTTTACACAGAAATATAACGGCCTTAGAATTTCTATCCATCTTTTAGAACCCTCGCAAACTTCAATCCAGCATGATCCTTTGAGCTGGATCTTCATCTTCGAGAAGAAGGTAAAGTCCGCAAGACTTAAATTTTGGAGAGTAAGATGAGTATGTATATTTCCGGTAAAAATGCATGCGGGGAAGCAAGGAAGCATTCAGTTTTGACGTGTCATAGATTCAATAATTTTCGCGGAATATACTTCCCTCAGGCACAAATCTGGTAATTAAACTCGCCATTGACAATCGGACGGCTGAACGAAATAAGTAGTACTTTTCTTCCATTGTTGTCTATCTCAAAACTGTACTCGTATATTTAAGTTTTATCACAGGTTATAATCCTCTGGCAGTGTTCTTGACATCCTTCTAATCGTATGTCATCAATCTGACGACAAACATGACAACAATTAGGCTAATAATCGAGTTAATGTTGTGGACTGAACGATAATCATGCATAAATTGTTGAATAGCTTCGATATCGGAAGTTAAACTCGATGAAAAATCTTTCAATGGCGTTCTTCCGCTCTGTAAAGACAAGGTCAATACACACATCTCATACATCTTCGTAAAGATGTTGAATTGTGTGAGACGGCTCTGTAGAAATCACAGATGTGGTAATGCACCCGGTCAAAATATGGTCTGTTCGATATTACTAATTCTTTTCTGCGCAGGCATCAACCTGCTGACATGATCATAGAATCCCAAATCAGTATTCAATTTTTGCGCTTGGTAAGGAATTAGGTAACTCCATTTATTTTAATATTCATTTGCACCTCATTCTGCTCCCTTCTACGTTTGGAACAAAAAATCACCACAGCTGATTCAATTAAATTATGTTGCAACTTATGTTGCCTAAAATAGTCCCTTATAGAGTGGAGATCACTATTTATCTGATCAGGATCAAAGTAGTAGATAACAACAGTATCATCAACGTACACCTGTATCTATAAGTACTCAATACTCAATGGGAACATATCGCTAGTATTGATAATGAAAAGGAGTGGTCCAAGAATAGATACATGCGGTAGACCGAAAGTGACACAAGCAAGATTAGATACAGAATGGTTTATTACAACTTTATTTCGCAGAATGCCAAGTTATTAACCAAAGAAAAACATAACCACATCATCTAAGCTATAATATCATAATTTAGCATACAAAAGTTCACAATCGATTTTATCGAACACCTACTATGAATGGAGGTTATTTATTTCAATTTTCCGCCATTCGGCGATGTGCATGAGATCCGTGCGTCATTAAATTTTTGTAGCCGGTCCTGAAACTAATAAAATCGCGTGTAAAATTGTTGGATTTTATCCGAAATTAGTGTTTTTTAAGACGAAAATTTGATATGTCTTACTCATTTGCTTGCCATGAAACTTGCATTTTTGGATTCTATTAAACATAAGCTTCCTATTTACATATACCTACATACATATTATTCGATATTTTGCTTTTATTTTAATATTGTTAGTTGTAAAGGTACAAGTAAAATACTTATTATTAATAATAATAATGTAAAATAAAACAAAGTAGACTGTCCTGCCTGCTAGCTCAATTCTTAATCTTGAGGGCGATTGGGTAAAAGAGAGAATTAAATTAACAGGTTCCTAAAGCATTATTGGGTGTTAATATAATAAAATACCATTGTATAATTTAAATAATAATTATATTCGAAATCAATGATTTTATAGGTGATTACAGAAATAAAATCTTATACAATGAACTGCTTTTAACAAAGAAGAAACAAATTATCAAGCAGGTTAAATACACTTTTACAATAATTACATTTAATAAAATTTACGTATATTATTCATTATAATAAAATGATAACAACATATGCGAGAAACTACAACTCATACAAACATGTTTAACATACAACGCTAAAAAATAGATCAAATTACATTATGCGATTACACGTTGAGACGCTGTTTATTGAATATATTTATTATCTAGATAAATATATTTTTCGTATTTCTTTTCTATTTGATACTGATTTATAACGTTTAATTCTTTATTTCATTAATACATTTACATATAATGATTTTTAAAAATACCTTTTTTTAAGGCTGCTAAGATATAGTAACTTAAATACAAACTTGATTACTTAATTTACTTAAATTTCACTTGTCAACGACTCTACTGGCCGTTGTCGACCCACTACCTGGAGTCTATTTACATGGAGTTCGCTTTCCGACTCTTACTGGAAGTCTAGCTGTCGACTCATATGTACATTCAACACGCATTTTCCTTCTTATAGTTGGACGTCTGGGATTCCCCGCTTTCTAAATAGTCTGGGTACTCCCGTTCACACACGAATTTACTTACACCGTGAGAAGTTATAGATATCGTAGCGCTTATCTCTCACTAACATAAACTTTCGACGCCACAATGCTTATACATAACAAAACTTATTTAGATACACATAACTACATGAGAATTAAACTTTTAGTAATATATTCATTGATTTCAAATATATTCTAAAATATTCATAAAATATTATTTATTGGATTATTTAATACAA
This sequence comes from Amphimallon solstitiale, assembly GCA_963170755.1. Taxonomy (NCBI): domain Eukaryota; kingdom Metazoa; phylum Arthropoda; class Insecta; order Coleoptera; family Scarabaeidae; genus Amphimallon; species Amphimallon solstitiale. Next base: position 210,993,239 of record OY720675.1, on the reverse strand, counting down.
TAAACTTATAATATTAATTGATAAAATAGGCTGTACCATTACATAGTGCGAGCGTCATTCTAAACTTTTACGTAGTTGAACATATATCTCAGATTTAGTCTTGATATTCAAAGAGTAGAGAGAATTTCACAACTGATGCGGACGGTTTGTGGCATTACTAGTTACAATGTTGAAAGGTTGAATGTACATATAATATAAATGTTATAGTGACCCGTAAAATGATTTCAAAAATGTCATCAACAATATAATATTAACGGAATGGAACAGGTCTAGTCACTATGGAATCTAGAACATCTAATATAAAAATATAATTAATGGATCACATATTAAAATTACAATATACTTAAGCTGAGCAATTTTCAGGGTAAAATAAAGGGTTTTCCAATAGGGACTTCCGAACTTTGACAGTTGGTAGTGGCCATATTGTTGAAGCTACATCTGTCAGATTGGCTGTCATTTATTCAGTCTGTTTTGCCAAATCACCATGGACGGATATAGCGCTCAACAACACGTGCAAATGATAAAATTGTTTTATCAAAATGGATGTTCTATTCGGGCAACGTTCCGCGCACTTCGGCCATTTTACGGTCGTCGTAATCGTCCTACCGAGAGGACTATTCGCAGTGTGGTGGATAAATTTGAAGCTACTGGTTCAGTAATCAAGGAAGCAGCATCCGTACGAACACGAAACGCAAGATCTGCCGAAAACATCGCCGCTGTCCGTGAAAGCGTGCAGGAGAATCCGAGGCGGTCGATTTCGCGTCGCTCACAAGAACTTGGCCTCTCGCAGACCACAACTTGGCGAATTTTGCGTCGTGACTTGCACCTGCACCCGTATCAAATTCAACTGACACAGAAGCTGAAGGTAAATGACCATAGATAACGACGTGTGTTCGCTGATTGGGCCCTGGAACAGTTGGAAACTGATCCTAATTTTCATAAAAAAATCATCTTCAGCGATGAGGCGCATTTCTGGATGAATGGGTACGTCAACAAACAAAATTGTCGAATTTGGGACAATACCAATCCACGTGAGATTCAAGAGCGTCCAATGCATCCCGAAAAAGTCACTGTTTGGTGTGGATTTTGGGCTGGCGGCGTCATCGGTCCATATTTCTTTCAGAGCGATGTTGGCCAGGCCATCACCGTCAACGGCGAACGCTATAGGGCGATGATTACCAACTTCTTTTGGCTTGAATTGGATGATATGGACATCAATGAGATGTGGTTTCAACAGGACGGCGCTACGTGTCACACAGCTCATGCCACATTGGAAATTCTGCACGAGCGATTTGAGGGGAGGATCATCTCACGTGGAGGTGATGTGAACTGGCCACCGAGATCGTGCGATTTGACCCCGTTGGACTGTTTCTTGTGGGGTTTTCTTAAGTCGCAGGTCTATGCGAATAATCCACAAACCACAGCGGCCCTCCAAGCCAACTTAACCCAAGCCATCGGTCAAATTCAGCCTGATTTATGCGTCAGAGTCATGGAAAATTGGACATCCCGAATGCGCGCCACTCAGCGAAGTCGCGGCGGACATTTGTCCGATATTATATTCCATAAATAATTGCATCGATAGGGCTTTCAAACGAATAAAAAATTTCGATGATATCTCACACCTACTTTGTTTTATTTAAATTTAAAGATAGGAAGCGCTTAATGAAAGACCCTTTAGAACACAGCTACTACTAGTTCCCTTTCATTTAATGCAATTATCCTCTATTATTGCGTTTCTACTTAAATTTCTTTATATAGAAGGATGTAGTACAAAGTGGTCTGTGCGTATAATTGCTGTACACTTAGTTCTACATTTTCCGCGACTCTGACACAAAGTGCAGAATAGCGTGCGCGCAAATCATTTAAAATACAAACGCACATAACAAAAAGGGGGGAAAGAGAAATTTAATTTATATACACATACATATTGCTGTGACCTCGCAAATTTGTAAAATAAGAATAGTTTTAGAGATTGATTTAAGAATTAGTTTAAGCTTAGAAATAAAAGTAAAAATAAGAAAAAGTCCTATTTAGATATTATTGAGTAAAATTATGCAACAAGAACTACATGAAGGTATACAAAGTTGCATACTTATAGTCAAATTTTTATTATAACAGTAAATAATGAAATATGCAAAGTAAGTTTATTAAATAAATATATAAACAAAAGATGTAGAATAAAAATTTATTAAATAAAGAAATATATGAAATAAAGACAAAATAAATATAAGTAATATATTTCTTTTGTAGAAAAGATACACAAAAAGTATGGGTTATAAATCATGAAAATTATTGTAATTGATATGCATAAAGCAATAAAATGTTATGAAAATGTTTATGAAATAAATAGTATTAAAGAATAAAATTTACCTTAGCTTACTACTAGACAAATAAAAAAAAGGATATAAAAATGTGTAAAACATGGAAGCAATCAGCAGTGACATATTTTTGTATTTAAAAGCTGACATTATAAATAAATAAAAAGGTATCTGTGTTCATGATTTGTTCGTAACACAATGCTTCAGGTGGAGAAACGGACGTGTTCTACAAGGATAGGCAGTGCGGAATAATGGTTATTTTCAACATGTTTCCCATTTTGTCAAGGCGCACTCCGGCTAAAAGAAAAGTAAAACTAACATAAATAAATGGAAAGAAAAATATGCATCGAACAATGAACAAGGTAATGGGTTCATTGACGAGTACAAGGAAGGATGGTATTAGTGACAAGAATAAACCTACCGTTGGGAATCATGTGCAAAGCAGAGGGGACCTTTGAATTGGAAGGTTATGTTGACGTTTAAGTGAATTGTGAACTGTCAGAACAAAATGTGTATGTGTGCGTGAATCAAGGCGGCAACATATGGGCAGCGATTTCACGGGAAAAGTGTATTCCAGTACCAACCTAAACATGGACTAGAGGGCGCAATGGTCAACATAGTTTATTTTTGCCGCTATAAATACGAAGACAAGATTCGACAAGAGAGACTTCTGATAACACTTCCGAGAGAAAGACTTCTGATAACACTTCCGAGAGGGAGACTTTCTGATAACACCTCCGAGAGGTGAACTTCTCAGAACACTTACAAAAGGAAGATCTCTTAAAGAATAAGTTTTTTTTTATTGTTATATTGTAGTTTTTCATTATTTCTTAACACATATAGTAACAGTAATTTATTTTATTTAATACATTTGAATTCATTTGAAGCGTTCATAATGGACATTCAAAATAGATTTATTGATAACAAGTAAGTTTATTATTTCTTTTGAAAATTAAGTTATACGAGTGTTGGACAGACATTGATTTTTACGTGCGAATGATTAATCAATGTATTGTTGGACAAAAAAAAATAGACAAGTAAATAATTTATCCTGTAAGGTTTATTTTGAATTTATATAGTTGGAATTACAACCAAATAGGATTAATGGTGTTGGTCAGTTGGAGAGATGTTACGTGAAAATGAGCATTTTCTTCATCGTATTGTCTAGACATCATTAATTTCTTTCAAATTAAGCGAATAATAAATTAGAATTTCACAAGGCATAGATTAAGAGCTCGATACAACACGTGCAAATGGTTGTCTAAAGCAATTAATTGAAGCCTATACATAAATATTATAACGTCGATGAGTATATTCATAAACGTACAATAAAAGTTTATTTTTGTTTATTTGCAGGATAAATATTTATGTTGTTTGGTAAAATAAATAAATAAACAAAAGATTTACATACATTACAACCGGCATTAGGTATAAATGATATGAGCATTTTTCAATTATGTATCTTGTTTAGAGCATAAAGGTGTGCATATAAAGGAAACTATATTTTTGAATCCATAAATTACAAAATAAAAAAAATACATGATTATGTTGAATAGACATACAGTTTTTTTTCTTTGAATAAAACTATTACCTCTTTCCCTATAATGAGCAAGAAAAAAATCATCAGCAAATAAGAAGGAACCACAAACATTGCCAGGACCCACAATAGTTATAAGGTACATGACACAACAATATAAGATAAAACACAAAACCAATTATAAGTTCTTGGTGTGTAAAGAATAATTTAAAGAGTATAATGTGTACAAAAGACTATACCCTACGTGTGGTAATACACACAAAAGTATGTTGTTACAGCATATAAATTATATGGCAATATTGTTATTTAAAATAAATATTTATATGCTACAGCATTAATTAAATGGCGATGCCCAACGTATAGCAATATTGTTATTTAAAATAAATATTTATATGTCACAGCAATATGTATATAGGAATAACCTAACATTTCTCTAGTTAGGATATTAATGTTTGGTTCACCACGGTAAATGCGAACGCCAAATTCCCCATGACGTGTTTTCTATTTTTCCAAGCAAAGGTGCGATGGCAAAACATGGCATAAACCACTGACAAATAATCCCCTGTCCCTTTTGGGGTGCGACGACTGAGAGGGAAACGGAAAGGCGCCACTCTCATCGATTCGCGTTGCGATTAATTTGAACTCGCTTACTCTCTCTTGCACAAACCTAAGCACAGCGCACCCATAACACGACACTTACGTTACAGCAATCAGTTTAGTAATAACGTTGAAATGAAACTTTTAACTTGGTTCTCAGTTAATTGCTAATTTCGCGAAGTGAATCCAAGTAAGTTAACCGAGTACGAACATAAAAGTATACTATATACGTATTCTGTGCGTGTGTCGCTAAACGTATTAACAGAGATTCACTCTTGTGGGTCATTCTGGGGTGACTGCTACGTTCTTAAAAGTAAAAAATATCTGTAATGAAAATATAAAAAGATGAGGTGTGGCCACACAACACGACTTTCTTATACGTATGAGAGTTTCAAATTATACAATTTTAAGAATTTTTTTAAATAAAAATTATTCAAAATCCTATTATAAATACTTCTATTCTCTTAATAAATCACTAAAGAATGCATACCTTGCGAGATATTCAAAAGTACTACTCGCTAAGAGTACAAGTGTTACTTCCGGCCCGAATTCTGAAATTTCATTTATACAAAAAATATTCCAAATTCAACTCTAAATACTTTTGTACTCTTGATAAATATATATAGCATTCATAATTTACGACATATTTGCAAAAAATCGCTCTTCGGTAAGAGTAAAAGACCTACTTCCGATAGGAATTTCGAAAAACTTTTTTTAGTAAAATTGCTCTCAATTTTAATATTAAGTTTAAAATTGAGAGCAATTTTACTAAAAAAAGTTTTTCGAAATTCCTATCGGAAGTAGGTCTTTTACTCTTATCTTTATAAATTTGTTTAAACTTAGTAGTTGACGAAATATTGGCAAAATTCGATTTTTTCACTGAAGTAAACTACTACTTCCGGTCTGCCGATTTTACTAAAAATCTAATCAGTTCTCAAAAGGGAGATTATACTAGTAAATGCAAAATTTGGAATTGATAGCTATAGCGGTTTGACTGCTCTCGTGGTCACACACACACACACAGAGAGAGAGAGAGAGGGATTTTTAAAAACCACTTTTTCGGTATCAGGGAACTTCAAAACGTGGACATCTCCAAAAATCTCTAGGTTCAAAATTGTCATCATCACAATACTTCTGAAGTTGTTCACAATACAAGTTCGCAGTGATGGTTTGGCCCTTTTCCAAAAACCCAACCCAACCCAACCCAACCCATTTGCTCAACTTCCACGTCTTTCCTAGCTGATGAAGATGCAAACGAATGGTTTCGTCACTCACATTGAATCTTTCTGCAAGCTCTAGGCACGTTGTACTGGAATTTGCCTCCACAACCTGTTGAAGATCCTCGTTGTTAATGATCTTCGGTCTTCCAGAGCGTGCTTCATCGGTTAAGTTGCAATCTCCCGAAGAAAATTTCTTGAACCACTTCTGTGCTGTTCGATCACTTACGACATCATCTCCGAATGCGGTACATATTTTTCGCGCCACCACTGCAGCTTTAGTACCAAGTTTGTACTCATAGAGTAAACAACCTCGAATTAAAGTTTTATTCGTTTCCATTTTCAACTATTCAAATTAATAATTAAATAATTGTCACGAAATGTGTATGTATTAAATGACAGAAGGATTGATACTAAAGTGGATGACAGATAACAGACAAGTGCTATCGATCAACAACTTAAAGAATATTCATGGCACTCTGCTGTATACAAAAACCGCATGAACTTATTTGGTTACCTGATACATATTTACTAAATTTACTTTATTATGAACAAATTAAAGTTGACAATATCTAACTAACACACAAGTAAAATCTTTTATATGAACCGAGAAAAAACATTATTTTCGAACAAAAAAGGACTGACATTAAATGGCCATCAGTTCAAACATGCTGACTCTGTCAAATACCTTAGCACGCACCTAGACAAAAAATTTAACTGGCGTAAGCATATATTTGCAAAAAAAAACGACTCAAAATACAACACTGTAAGTATTACTGGATGTTAGGTAGGCAATCATAATTATCACTTAGCAACAAACTCCTACTGTACAAAGCTGTACATCGCTGCCAACACACTGTGTTACGTTTGATAATTAGTGCACCGTGATATCTCTCAAACTTAGTTCTTAAACGAAATCTACAAGTACCAATCAGTGATGAGTTAAATTTCAAAGTCAAAAATAAAGTGGGGGTCAAAGTGCATCCCAATGTAATAATCAAATCACGTATGGAAGAAACCATTGAACCAAGACGTTTCAAACGCTTCAAATTTACTAACTTGCTATCTATTTTTAATTTAAGTGTAGGTATATTTTATATGTAGCCTAAGTCGTCATGTTGTTTTAGGTCATAGCCAAATAATCTAGTTGATAAATAGGGAAAAAATCATAGGACTTGCTTCCCTCAATATCCATTGAAATTCAGAAAAATACTTAGTGGCTAATTTGAAAATTGTGCATAGATTGTATGTGAAAGTAGGATAATAAAAAAATGTGATGTATGTATCTCGAACATGCTTTCAATTTAATAATTCAATCAAGTCACTGCTTTTCCACTTGGAACAGATATTCCCCGAAATATTTATCTTTTAACAAAATTTACCTAAAATCACTTTTGCAGTTGTGCAGCAAACATCCCACCGTATCAACCCTCTTTATTTTCCTTCATGCACAATATGGGTTATCCATCAGAGCACTGGCATGAAAATAGACATGGAAATACAGATAAAATTTGATTAGTTTTCGTATACGTTTGGTGTTATATTGCAGAGAATGTATACACAGCTAATTTTTTGCAGAGACATTGATTGATTTTGAAACGTTGTTCTGTGTTACACGTTTAAGTGAATGAAACTCTATTTGATCAATTTACGTTTGGACACAGCTGAATGTCGTTTATTTAAAATCGTAAATACAATCATTTTCTTTTGCTTTTCCGCATTTGTCAATTGCGTTCCACTATTTGTCAAATGATTTTCCAGTTTTTAAAATCAGCTGAATTTGTCAAATAGAATTCCCTTTATATCAATTGCTTTTCTTGTTTTACATTTTATAAAAATATTATAGCAATTTACACATTAAAGTGAGAAATTTATTTGTATTTAGATACAAATACAGTGAAACATCTATGTATAATATAAACATAACCTAATTCAAATTTTCAGTTTCTTTTGTCGGATACAGTTTGAAACATTTATGCAACATATAGAAGAACTAATAATACTGCAAAAGTAAGTGCAGGACATCGACAGCAAAACTTATTAAATGCTCAGAAAGAACAGATTTGGGACTGGGTTGACCTGGGTTGTTCTTTAGCCCTCCGCCAGTTGCAAGAAAAGTGCTTAAACCAATGGTCACTTCTTCAACAATTAATACATTATTATGTTAAAAAAGGGTCACTTGTTCCCGAAAGAAGAAATACACCGGACATTATTCAAGCTCGCTTTGGAAAGAGAAAAAATGTTCTTCATTGACGAATACGGAATACAAATATATTCTCCCGTTCCATACGGAAGATCTGTGAAAAATACCAGAGCATCAAGAATAAAAGCACAGTTAAGAGGGCGCAATTATTATATTGCCGCTGTAGTAAAATTCCTTGTGTTTGTTTCAAATTCAAGATGTACTGCACTTTTCTAAATTTCTCATAACGTTAATTCAACATTTATATAATGACATATTGTTGTGGACAGTATACGATTCCATAGAAGTGAGTAAGTCTTGGCCCTCATGGTCCTTCCTGCTTATAGCCCTTTTCTAAATCCAATAAAAGGGTCATTTAACCAATGGAAGCAAATAATAAAAAGAACACAGCCAACGAGGGAAAATGAATTAATTATATGAGGCAGTACACAATGTATCTGAGCGTATAAGTCCACAAAATTGTTTCAATTATATAATCAAGTAATAACAAAAAACACACTTGGTATTGTTTCACAAATAAATATAATTAAATACTCGATGTACATTTCGCCTTGCGGCATCGTCAGGAGTTCCCGAGAAACTAAAGTAAAATTTAATATACCGTAACTACCTACTTCTAACAAAAATGTAAATAAAAATGTACAAAAATAGAAAATTATGAAAAGGTCATGGCTTATCTGGAAAGACCGTTTTTACAAGGCTAGGGTTTATTAGCGGTGAATTTATGAGTTCTGTTTGTTCATTAAGAACATTGCCTGGTTGTAAAAGTAAACTTTCTTTTATAAAATAACCTTCTAGAACAGTGGTTCCCAAACTTATTTTGCCTACTGCCCACTTTGAGAATAAATTATTTTTTAGCGCCCCCATTTTTTCACCTACTCAAAAACCACTATAACTTCAAATTAAATTAATTATTGTGAGCTATATTAGCGGAGATTAAACATTCATTCTAAACGAGACTTTTACTATGGGTTATAGTAAAAGTCTCGTTTAGAATGAATGAGTTAACTTGAGACCTGAGCGTAGTAGGTAGTACACAACGGCGCTCAGGTCTCAAGTTAACTTTTACGGGCTACACCTGCCAATGAGAATGATTATTGAAACGCAACTTTATAGTATTCAGACAAAGTATCTTTTATTCAAAATTCAAAATAAAACAAACATAATCGATTCTAATATAAAAACTAATGTGAAGGATGAATCTGATGCTGTTTAATAAGTTTGTTGATATCAGGTTCCAATTTACTCAAGAACAGCCGCAAGTCACCACGTTCGGTAACATGCAAACGATTTCTCTTTTTAGTAAGCAGCGTTGCTACAGCACTAAATCCACGTTCACACAAATATGACGATGGGAATGCTATCAAGAATCGTTGAATGATTGACCACAATCCAGGGTACAATTGCGGGATCGGTTTTTGTAGCCAAAATTCTTGGTAGCCATTTTTGAACTTGATTTTTATTTCCTCGTTCGTTGTCAATTCTATAAGTTCTTCTTCCAGATGTGGTGATATTGCTGTGTTGACATTTGAAAACGGATCCAACACCCAGTCTGGTATTTCCAAGTTCAAAATATCCTGGTATCGTTCGGTGAAGTCAATGTGGAGCTTTTCCAAATGTTGGCAGTAGGCAAACAAGTCGTCGTTACTGCAGGATACTGATAAATTCGGAAAATTATGAAACTCACGTCTGCCCATATTCTTTTTGTGTAGAAGCAGTTTGGCTGCGAAAGCAGCAACGACATTTTTTGTTTTAATTAAATTTAGTTCATCGCCTTGCAGTTGGAGATTCATGTTGTTGAACAATTTATACAGGTCTGTCATGTAAGCTATATCATTTTTTGATGTAATGAGCTTGTTGCGCAATTCTGTATCTTTAGTTTCCAAAAACTCTATCACAGAGTCAAACAGGTTGTAAAATCGAGTCAGACAATTGCCTCTTGATAGCCAACGAACTTCGGTATGAAACAACAAACGGTTGAAATCTTCGTCATTAGTAACACAAAGCTGATGAAATAATCTATCATTCAAAGAGCAGTTACGGATTTTATTGACTGCTTTGATGACATATTGCAGTGATTGAAATAGTCGTTCACTTAAATTTCTAGCAACCAAATGTTGTCTATGAATAACGCAATGTACAGCAAGGACATCTGGAATTTTATTTTTTACGTACGCTATGAAGCCTTTATGGCACCCTGTCATAGCCGGAGCGCCATCCGTAGCAACTGATATAATATTTTTCAAGGGAATCTCTTTCTCATCACAAAACTTTTCCAATGTATTGAATATGGTTTCGCCTTTTGTATCGGTCTCTAAATTTCTAGCAAACAATAGTTCTTCACATATTTTCTCATCTTTAATAAACCTCACGTAAGACAGCAACAATGCTTCATTAGTTGGTAAAGTGGACTCATCGAGCTGAATTGAGAATTGACTAGTCCTCAGATGATTGCACAATGATTCTTCTATGTTTCCGGCCATTTCATCAATTCGTCTTTGCACAGAATTATTACTCAAAGGAATTTTTCCGATAATATCTGCGGCCGGTTTATGAAGCACAGTAGTTATTACTTCCTTTATTGCTGGCAAAATTAACACTTATCCGATGTTGTGTGGTTTGCCTTTTTGAGCAATTAACAAAGAGATGTTGTACGAAGCTCGAAGTCCGTCGTCATCTTGCTTAGCAGCCGCCGAAAAGAGTTTTGCTACACTTGGCCGAGTATTATGCTTCTTCTCTAGGTCTTGAAAATATGCTACATTCTTGTCTTTCTTATCTGGATGCATTTTATTCAAATGATCTTGAAGTCTTGAAGGCTTCATTGCTTCATTCGAAAATGTTTTTAGGCATAGAAGGCACAAAGGCGACGATGGGTTTGTAGGATTTTCAATGAATCCGAATTTAATATATTCCGCACAGTATTGCCGTCTCTTCTTTTTTACTTCCGACATTGTTTTGTTTTGAGAAATACGTAAGTATAAGTGTTGAACTTAAGTACTGCTTATCTATTACGCGCGAAACCGCAAATGAAAATAAAATAAATATTACGTTGTTTATATAGGATTGCATAAGCAGCACGCACCGACAGGAATAAGACAAACATGCATAAACTCGTTTATCTCATTCGACGCTCAATCGTACTCAACAAGTAAGAACAAGTATTCTATGAACCAGCCGATTGATACAGTTGCCTTTTTATTTGTTTGTTTGTGTCTCTTTTCGTTTCGAAACGGAGCGACCGATTGATATGTTTTTTATTTTATTTATTCAATAAAACAGGACAGATATATGAACTACTCGGAGAGAAATATCGAACCGAGTTGGTTTGAGCAATCTCTTAATTAATATTAGTTGATGTTCACAAGCTGTAGTCGAGAGTAGGGATGGGACATAGGTGGGTAAACATCGATATCAAACATCGATGTTAACATCGTTGATCAACATCGATGGTTGCAAAATATCGACTACCAAACATCGATGTTTTTAAACATCGATAATTATATTTATAGAATTATTTTTTGGCAGTTTAACAAAAACTTTATTATAACTTAATTAATTTACGTCCTTAACAAAATGATATAAAAGATATCACTATTCAAAAAAAATAATAAAAGAAATATATACATTTATAATATGTAGTTAACTTTAGAAACTACTCAAAAAAAACTATATAAAAAAACAATATTATGCAATTACGCATGAAACAACCACATGACTTAAATCGTCTGATACTTAAAAAATATATACATTTACGTGTATCAAAGCTTTTTAAGAGAACGATTTTTATTTGGGATTTTATAGTCTTGCATTTTCTTTTGACTACGCTGGCAAATACCGAGATACATATGGATATGGTTTTATATTTCTGATGTGTCATCTTGCATTTAATACGTGTATCGTCGTGTATGATTGTACGCACTAGGGAATTTCCCGAAGAAGTATACATCGGTAATGTCTATCTCCCTTCTTTTTCTATGAAAATACGTTTACCTCCTTCACTTATTCTGCATGCATACATAATTTAACTTTTATTCTGCACATTAAAAGTACTATAAATTTATGTATTTAATTATATATTATTTAAATATTTATACTGAGTAATATTTAAAAGAGCCTAAAATGAAATATTCGAATTTATATGATATAGCACTGTGTAATTTAAATACTTCTTTTATTCGTAGACAATTTTACATCCTCGTAGCCTGTATGTGAGCTGTTAATTTGGAAACATTTTTGTATTTGTCAACAGAGGACGCTGTTTTATTTTGTGATTAGTGCAAATACATTTTGTCAAGCTTAAAAGTTCGATGTTCACTATATTTCTTCTAACATCGATAGTTTATCGATAAATCTAAATTGCAAACATCGATGCAAAAACATCGAACATCGATCCTAAAATATCGATGTTCAATGAACATCGATGTTTATCGCCCATCCCTAGTCGAGAGTCGAGAGCTCAGTCGGTGTCTAAGAGTCCTCCTAGATTCTAGATGAAATTACAAATCGCCCCCTAAGCCTTTACACAACGCCTCCATTTTTTTTCTGGGTCTCTTACCGCCCCCCTTTAGACCTGCAGCGCCCACAAGGGGGCGTTATCGCCCACTTTGGGAACCTATGTTCTAGAACATTCATTTTTTTACTTTTATTTAAACTATACAGTACTTCTAAATTGTCTATTGAAAATTGATGTCCCGTGTCTAAAACATGGTTAGCTACACTTGAATTTTCATAATATAATTTAACGGCTCGCATATGTTCTGAGAATCTTAATTTGAAATTTCGCCCTGTTTGACCTATACATATAAAATTTACTACAATCACAATTAATTCTGTAAATTCCTGATTTGTTTAGTTTAGGATTCGCTGTTTTATTATTCGTTAATTGACTTTTTAAAGTGTTATTATTATAGAAGGCTATTTTAAAATCCAGTTAAAATAATTGCACAAAATAATGGTTATAACTCATCTCTAATAGATAAATTAGTCAATAGAATGAACAAATCAATTACATTAAAATCAGCATTTCCCCCGTCCCAGGACTTGACATTAAAGCAATGGGTTAAAATTCCATATTTAGGTAGTATAAGTATGAAAATTAGTAATGTTTTAAAGAAACTGGATTTTAAAATGGCCTTCTATAATAATAACACTTTAAAAAGTCAATTAACGAATAATAAAACAGCGAATCGTAAACTAAACAAATCAGGAATTTACAGAATTAATTGTAGTGATTGTAGTAAATTTTATATAGGTCAAACAGGGCGAAATTTCAAATTAAGATTCTCAGAACATATGCGGCCCTTAAATTAAATTATGAAAATTCAAGTGTAGCTAACCATGTTTTAGACACGGGACATCAATTTTCAATAGACAATTTAGAAGTACTGTATAGTTTAAAAAAATGAATGTTCTAGAAGGTTATTTTATAAAAGAAAGTTTACTTTTACAAAATAAATGTCTCACTTAAATGCGTAAATTGCTATACTTTTTACTGATATAAAGAGAAAGTAATTTGACAAAAAGAGAATTCTATTTGACAAACGCAGCTGACGTTTAAAAACATGGAAAATCATTTAACAAATAGTGAAACGCAATTGACAAAAGCGGAAAAGCAAAAGAAAATGACTAAAACATTCAGATGTCTCTGGTATTAGTTTAGTTTAAAATCATTGTAATTGTTTTGCTAAATATCTAAAGTATATTAACTTATAATAATCATCTGAGAAAGCAAAACAATTTAGTCTAAATCCAAGTTGTGTCTTTCAGTCTTCATTCTAATTTCCAATATTCTTTCATACACATTAGCTGCCGTATTTGTTGCCCGATTCCGCTATAGTTATGGCAGTCTTTAATAAAAATATTTCCTATTGTACCTACTCTCCACTCTTCTTTCTTTCGTATTTAAAAATCTTTGTATCTCTTACCACATACGAGATCAGAACGGTGAGTGCTTACCATAGATAACCTTCTGCCATACATTAGCACAGTCTTCATTTTTCTTCAATTTGAATATAAATGACATCATCCTCAATATTTTTTTCTTGCAAGGAACTGAATAATAACGAAGTAAAATGCATGCTACATTAGCATTTTTACTTTTTACTTCCAAAAATTGTGTTCATAAATATTTAGATTTCAAGAGAATATAGATATTTCCAATACTATAAACAGCAACAATAATACAATCAATTTTATATATCGTCACACGATTTCAATTTCGGTTGATTCATCATTCGCCAAACTGTTCTGTTCGTCAACAATTCAATTCAGAAACGCAACTTGTTTACTTTAATCAATCAACGTTCATATACTACTACTTATTACGGCGTCTTCAAAAAGAGGGCGATCCTAAGAGGGAAAAATTAGGCCTCGTTCACTAACCGATGTAACGTAAGTAGGTTAGCTGGAGCGGGTCAGGACATCATTTCATCGATCTTTCTGCTACACGCATCTGCCGAGTATAAGGGTACACGAATGGACTAGTGTATCCTGCAGGAATCCAGCACGCCCTCAAATACCACACCCCTTGTCCTAAATTTTATCTTGTACTTTCATTCTTTCATCTATTTAACCTTTACGCGCGAGAAAAATACTCCGACAGTATAATTTCATCCCTACCTCAAGCATGTAATTGCAGTTCTTTTAGTTTTCCGCATTTGCCACAACGCGTATTCTCATTTGCGGAAGAGAAAAAGTAATGATTATTTTTTTTTGCTGTGATGTCATTCAGGGTGTGTTCGAGGATGGACATTTTATTAAGCCCGCCAAAATAAAGCACACTAAATTTGGGAAATCCGAATTAATATTAATAATATTCTTCGAAATTGTACTGCAATTAATCGTACTACACCATTTTTCTATTCACTAACGTTAATATTTATTTTAAACTAGTTGGCCCGGTAGATGTCGTTCTGCCCTTTTTTGTAGGTGGCGAGATTAGTATTCAACCAAAATCACGTCGGTTTATAAATATAAAATTTATTAATAACTCAGCGGTCAGAAAAAGAAAAATATTGGGTATAATTCGCTGTAGAGCAACCGTAGACACGTGTTTCTGACTAATTGGTCGTCATCAGTACGGTGTAGCCAAGGAATAAAGTGGGATAACCTTGGAGTTGTAAGCTAAACGGAAGACCATACAATATTTTTCTTTTTCTGATATTTTATGTATCCGCGATAATTCCTTATTCTATATACCGTAGTCGACATATTTTAATTTTTGATACGAAAGTAGAAAGAGGAAAAGAGCGCGACGAAATAAACTAAAGATAAACATAAGCGAGGCTGCCAAGACAATACACTCGACAAACGTTACCTATGAAATGTAAGGCGTGAGGGTCCCCCGACACTACGTTGCTCTCCCACCACTGTTAGCAAGCAGGCATCGCTGCATATTATAAGGTCATCTTCTGCATGGGATGTAAACCGAAATTAAAATTTGACGACTACGGTATATAGGAAATGTGATGTATAAAACACTGTTTCGAAGGTATATTGACATGTAATATTACTGACTCCGAAAGGTCAGAATGTATGGGCTGGGTAATTAAACAACTTTCTTGTGGCTTGTAACGTTTCGGAATAGACTTTATTCCATCTTCAGACTCTATAAAAATTTAGATTAAATTAGGGGCAGTCTTAAAAGATGGTGTGTTTATAACATTTGCGCTTTTTTCAAATTAAAGAGGAAGGGAATACAAATTACAAATACGACAAGTCTACCAAATTGAGTTGCATTTGTTGGAACAACAACACTAGTTTGAACTTCCTAGTCACTTGGTGGTCTGTAGCTATTCTTTTCGTGAACCAGATTTTTCTAATGTTTTGAAAATTAGTAACAACAATTTGGAGGATCAGCGAGCTATCAACTTTTGCTTAAGGTTTGGGCGGAGTGCAACGGAAACAAAACCTCAACAGGTCGGCCTATAAAGAATAACCAATAGTCGTCCGGTATTTTAAGGCAATATTAAGAAGGTTCGATTAAAGATGGACCGAGCAGTAAAAGACCTGCAATTGCAAGAAGTTATGAAAAGCCATTTTGCAGGATCAAAAGGACAACAGAAAGGAAACGTGTCTTGACTTTCTCTTTCGTTCGCATTGGAAATGACACTCATTTTCGGAAATGTAGTGACTAGTGAGTATTAGATTTATGAATGCTTCACGAAAATTAACGGCCAAAGATAGAAATGACACACTCCAAACTTACCAAAGCCAGAAAAACTATGATGAGTGAATCTAAGATCGAAAAAATGTTAAATTATTGAAAGATTCCGAAAAATGGCATTCGTATGAGAGCGAAAATCAAGAATAGGTAATTGAGTTCTAGCGTTGATTGAAGGAATATATAAAGATGCGCAACGCTTTGTAAAATAGCGTGTCTTTCCGTTAAGTCGTCCCGCAAACCCCTTGCCGAGAAACATCATCGCTGTCTCGGGCTGTTTCGAATCTCGGATTCAAACAACTGATGCAGTCGCTATAGATCTCGGACCCAGTTTTGGCTACGCTCAGTGCTATGTAGTGGCGCATCTTTATATATTCCTTCAATCAACGGTTCTAGTCTTCAAGAAATACGCCTTGACAAACAGCGATTTCAAAAAAATACAGGAACAGTACAGCATTAACACTTTCTTCTTCAGATGTAGGATTTTCTTTACCTGTTAATAGACATATGTTCCATTTACCTCATATTCTATTATAAAAAATAAGTGATATATTAATCATACCACGGAACAAAGGTCCAACTCAGTAATATAGTTTATACTACAAACGTTATAAATAAAGAATATAAAGAAACACGGAACAGGAAAACAAAACAAAAGTAAGGATAAGGCCGTCGGAATGGTAAATAGCAGTGTGATAGCAGCTACATTAGTCGGCGAAACCCGCACGTAAAAGCCTGACTTCAGCAAAAGACATCATTAGCAAAAAAGACTGCGGAAAATAAGCTTTCTCCCAACAGAGGCAGATCTTATTAAGGCGCTGACTCAATAAGAAGGAAAAAATTGGGTTAACTACCACCATACGTTCAACGAAGCTCTTTATTTGCGCTTTTTATTTAAAAATAGATTTTGATATGCATTATTAATTCTTGGAATTTCTATCTCCAATCAATTGTTTGTTAAATATACATTGATTATTCTCTGTATAAAATATATAATTTAAAAAGCAAATTTACTTTAATTTATAAAAAATGAGTTATGAGGAACTTCTTATGCATATGTGCGTTCCGAAGCTTTATACAAATGTTGTTAAAAATTAAATTTGAAATAGTTTTATCTTCATAATAAAATAAACCTGTGAGTAAAAGTAATACCTCCTATATAAATTTTCGAATTTCTGTTATACAAGAATTATTCAAAATCAAGCTATAAATTGTTTCATACTAATATACCTCTCTAGAAAGCCTGACTTAGGAGATATTCGCAAAAAACTATTTTTCGATAGAGAATAAGACCCACTTACTGTAGAAATTTGGAAAAACGCCTTTCATAAAATTGATATTTGACTACATTTATATTCTTGAGAAATTCGCCTAAAGTTAGTTGTTGACGAGATATTGAAAAAATTTCATTTTTTCACTCGAGCGAACTACTATTTTCGGTCTATGGATTTCACTGAAGATCCGCCGAGGAAGATAATATTTCTAAATATGTATAAAAAAATTGATATCTTTTACTATTTGGCCGCTATCGTACAGAAAAACGGACGTTTTCGGTATCAAGCTTAGACATCTGCATAAATCTCGAGATCTAAATGTTAGTAATGACAATACTACTTCTCTCTCGCGCTTCTTCCCCCCCCCCTCTCTCTCTAGCTCTTTCTACCTCCCCCTTCCACTCCACCTCTCTCTGTGTTTATCTCTGTATATCTCCACAATAGCCGTCAATAGGATAAAGTTATCAATACCAAACTTTATACTTGCGAATATAATCTGCCTCTTAAGGGGGTGTACCTACTACCTCAGTCAGTTTCTTCCAAACCCTGACTTTATTTTTTTAAATATCCAAACAATTATTTATTTACATTATTGAGAAAATAAAAGAAATTGATAGCGTGGTCCTTTTTCCGAAAATATATGTCGAAAAAATAGAAAATGAAATTGGCAAAATAGCCGAAAATTAACGACACTATCATAATTTAAAATATAATCTAACTACGTCCTGGAAAGAGTCGAACACATACGTTCACAATTAAACCTGTGATTTGGAAAATAATATAAATACTGCAAAACTAATTGTTGGAGAAATTTTAAAGTGAAACATGGCACAGTTTCGGTTAGCAAACAGGTGGAGTTTCGTCATACGAGATTAATCGGTTCTGAGAACTAACAGAGACACACAGATACGGTTTTTACGATCTAGTGTCGTTTCAATATATCAAACGTACGGTGCACGCATAAGTCAGAGTGCTTACCACTGCAACTTTACATGAATATTCCATCCTTTTTACAGGATCTGCGATTAGCATAAGCTTCCAAAATGTACGTCGGTGTACACAAATCGGAGAAATACAGGACGCGCCTACTTAAAAAGTGTAGATCTCGTACATTTCTGGGTAATACAAAAGTACTCAAAAGTAAATTAATTTTATTAGTATATTTTACCTGTTGAATGCTTTTTTAACGTTATTAATTTTTTTTTTAATTCAATTATTTTTCTCTATACTCAAATGAAGCATCTTATAAGCTAAATTGACTAAAAATGGTTTACCCTATCAAGTTTATGACCACAAATGCGTTTTCTCTAGCTAGATTATCTGACTGCAGCCAGCATTTTTAAATATATGATTATCACTAAAAACAGTTACAGGTATGACGTAAGCACTTAAAAAAACGATGTGGAGAAGTAGTTTATAAATCAAAAAACTGATGCTGGTGATCGTTAATTTGTGATAATCCACATTAAGTTTTTTTTTTGCACTGCCCAGATAGTGCAAGCATAAAAGTGGTAAAAAACAGTGAAAACTTTTATTTTGTAGAAATAAAAATCGTTAATTTCTAACATTTACCATTTGCTTGCCTTTTGGTGAACTTGACATACTTTCCTTATACAAGAATAATTACAAGCACGACATATTCTTGGCCCAGTCCTGAGTTATAACTTCTAAGCGGCACATTTTCTCATACACATATATTATATTCTTAAAATATATTTTCATTCTTCTGCGGTTTAACAGAATTCATAAAAATTGTTTGACAAAATCATAAACGTATCGCCAATTCTAAAATTTTAAAATATCATTAATCTGTTTTGAATATTTTTGCCAGATATTCATAAACATGTTTTATTTTATCTGTTTACTTTTAATTTATATTTATTGTTTTATTATATTATTTATTATTTGGATGTATATATATGACGCTATGAAATATTATAAACATTGACATAAATTCCTTATAAATACATTTAATAATGAACTTAATATTAATTATTATTATTGACTGAGGATATACATACATATATGCATCAATATCACGTACCTCTTTAATGGAAAGCATTCGACGCAAACTGATAAGCATATCCTCGTCTGCATCTAATGTTAATTACAAACAGACATTCTTCGTTGAAGAAGATTCGAAGCACTTTTCAGTATATAGAAATTCAATTACTATTTCATTTCTCGTATGAACTTGAAAAACATATCATTCTATAGACACGTTAGACATACACACAACACTAAACGTAGAACCCTTACAATCGAATAAACTGTGTAAATAATAATATTTAATTTAGTTAATTAAACTGTCATGTATATAAATGTAAAGCTCACACGACATCTGGTCAGAAAGCGACTGGAAACGTGCAAAAAAGAGACCTCGTTAAGTACATTATCTATTCCATACTCTTCTATTGTTTAATATAGTAGCCGGAGCGATCGATATGAAAAAGTATATGCTTTACTCCATTGAATAACCTTTGGTAGATAATTTGGCGCTATAAATGATTTGTGTAATGCGCAGAAATGATAGTTGTGAATGAATTAATACTTGATGTGGGTGGGCGGGTATTCTTTTCATTTCTAATATAACAATACTTAATAAACAAATAATTTATTTATTTTCAGTCTCCGAAGTAAAGTAGGTAAACGGAACGCTACTCGAACATGTTTTTGAAAATTATAATCTTCCAAATTAACGGTTGCACCCAGCAAAGCAATAAGTTATTACGTAGAAATTGAAGATAAAAAGCTTTATGTGAGAAACATATAAATTTTCTACTTAAAGTGAAATATTACTTAGTAGTGAAATATTATTAAACAAATTTCGTCTGAGATTTGAACTAACAATTTCTGCTATGTCAGTTTTATCATTCTGATCGTTATGAATCAATGACACAGATGTTTTGCCCATAGCAAAGCGTTTACTTAGCATGTAATCATAAAATTACTTTGAAGTCCCAGTTACATACAAAAAACAAAACGCGTCCTGTTAGGCACTGTTAATTAACAAAGAAACTTTATTATAAAAGTGTCATATGCGATAAGAATTCAAGCAACAGTATCTGTCATTATACGTTCCAAAACGGCAAAAATGGAAGTAAGTAGCGAGAAAATATACGTGTTGAACAATTTATTAAATTAGATAACCTCAAAATCAACCTGCTTGGCCTTGCTGTTTGGTTTATTCAGAGGATATAGTCAACAGTTACATAAAAATAGTATTTATCCAGAACACATGGTTACTTGATGTTTGAGACTTTAAAGAATAACTCAAAATTGCAATTATGATGATGATTGTAGGCGATGGTTAAGAATCACAGTTATAATCAGTAATTCCGAAGAAATAAATCTCTAAAACGAAGGTAGAACGTGTTTTATTGATGTTATTTTCGGATATGTCCTTTTCGTTCTCCGAAAATATCACTTTAAGGGAATAGTCGTAAACTTCAAATTTTTCTGTTTTGAAGCAGATTTTTCAATATAACTGTGCGAATTATTAAGCTAGAATTGTTTTCTAAGTAAATAAGTCGTGGTAATTTACCAACCAATAATTGTGAAGAGTTCTACAGCATAACTCCCATATATCCCATTGCTAGATAACGTAATTGAAGAAATTAAGAAATTTAAGAGAGATAAACATCGAATTTGATTTTAATTTTTTAGTAATAGTTTCGGTTCTTGCTAAAAAAAATCCTACATTCATGGAACTGCTTTCTTGATATAGATACATATTTATTCTATTGCCATTAGCATTAAATCCAAAACACCGATGCTAACAAACATTAGTAGTCACGATAATTCCTGTTTCAACATTGCCCAACACAAATTAGAGGATTTTTTGCAATATAGGATTGTCTGCGGTGCGACTTAAGTTGGGACCTCTCAAAATTTACCAATGGAGTGAGAAATCTCACAACAAACCCAACACTCGAAGAGGTGTGTAGCATGAGAAAGGTGTGATATAGATTGTATTATCAGTAGGGGGCGGACACGAGCGGTTGATGACTCATCGCCCATGGGCGCACTATTGAAATGTTGTATTTTTAAAGAGGTTTTAAATTTATTCATATAATTGGATAACAAGTGGCTGGTGATCTATAAAATACAAAATACATACCTTATTATTTGTTCGTTTTGAAATAAGTACATCCTTGTAGATATAAAACGTCCTTTCTACATCGCAACTGGTTATAGGTGCGCACTGGAAATATTCTTTTATTTCAGCGTATTTAGCATACTCAATTGTCGCAATGTTATTAAATCTGAATTTCTATTAAAAACTGCGTCTAACTTTTGCCGAAAACCATATCCGAAGTCACTTGGAATACTTATGAAATTATTAATAGTCAAATCTAATATAGTTAATCCATTTTTATTCGATTTTCAAAATGTGTGATTAGTTTAGGCAAATTTCCAAAGTGTTCCTGAAGGAATAACAACTGATTTTTTTAATTTGGGATTTGTGTTAGTTCCTTACACTCAGAAATACTTCGAGCATCGTCATTTAAACATGTAACGAAATTTTGTAAACTATCGAAATTCTCTGCATTAAAACTATTTCTGTGTATGTTTTAGCAAAGCTAAGTGACGAACGTGCGATATTTTGGCATTCTGTAACGATATTTTACAGACTTTGTAATAAATTTTGGAATCACTGACAATTCATTTTCATATCAGAAAAAGTAACAAACAACGTTCTAGATCTATATAAATGATAACTAAAAATGTACGCGTATGTTATTGAAACTAAATAACAGTAAGTATATACATATTTACATTATTTCTCTTGCAAAATATAAGGTAAATATAATAAATTTTAAAAACCCCTTACGCTCGTATCTACGCCGATGTAGAAAGGATTTTACTCATAAACTCCTTATTTTATGGGCATTTTTTGTTGTCGTTTTCAAGCAAACAACAGATGCTGCAGTTCACCATATGAATTAATGCTATTCAGTAAGAGGGTGTTGTTTACATTATTTCTTTGCTCCGTTGTAACTTCGTCGTAGTTTAAACCGGTCATGTCCGCCCCCTAATTATCAGCATACCTCACACCTGTTGATTCAAGTTTCTTCACGCTCATACTTTTGCTATATTTTATTCCATTTCTATAATTTTTCCAAAATAAATTATCCATCGACATTATAACAATATATTTATTTAGTATATAGTAATAATAAAAATATCGACCGTACTTAGTAACAATAATAAATTATCAGGGTTATCGGTCTGTGTATTCTAGTTAAATAAAACTCAATTCGTTCATTCTTCTCTATATTTCGATAATGCTTACTATCTTCATCGGGAGAGTGCTATCAAAAATCGTAATAAATTTGTTAAAAAGGAAGCATAAGAAGTTAAAATGTTACTTACATCAATGAGTTAGCACTGGCAAAGACATCAATATATTTAAAATATTAGTAACACATTTTTATTTCCAGGTATATATCAAATTCGAATTATGCTTAGTATAAGGAATGTATGTTGTTTAACATTACTTATATACTTAACCGAAAAGAAATTGACCCCGCCCCGTTGATACATACATGAGTAAAAAAAAACATAATTGAAAAAAAAAACAAGTAGAAATTATCGATAGAGCAGTGACAACCATATATCTTAAAGTGATAAGCGATAAGTCCATACTTGAATTTCTTCTTACAATATCGTTAAAGGTTCTATTTATTCGCATACTCCAAGCCAAATTGGCACTGGAAATATGAAAATGAAAAACACTGCCCGGAGATGCATAAATATAAAAATAACTGAAATAATAAAGGAGTGAAAATAATATCAAACTATTCACGTGCACAAGACATCAGCTCATAATAAACCAACTTTATATGAATGTGTAAAAATGCTTAGAGCGATTAAGTCATTCATTTATGACATTTATAAATTTAGTTTGTATTCTTTCTGATGGATAATATACCTGCATAAGAGAGTCCATGCCATCAAGTACTATGGCTAAGGGACCTAAATTTCGCTACACACATTGAGTAATATGACCACTAAGATTACGAAATGACAATGCTTAATCCATAACAATTGCAGGACTCCTAATTCTTTTTCCGACTAGTAGGTACTTGCCACCCGCCCTTCATACATCGGAAAGCTGTTAACATAAGTACAATACAAAAATAGTACCTGTTCATATGAATTAATGTCTTTATACATCAGGGTAAACATACAGCAAGAGCGCGCGAGGTATGATCACCCGATGGTATACGTAAACTCGCATCTAAACGTGGTCCGATAATACATATTAGAGTAACGGTTAACATACTACTAGCATTGCCTGCTCATATTCGAACTCATAGTGATCTGATTATTTTTTTGCAGATTGACAAAAAGAACAAATTAAGTTTTCTCTTTAAGTGATGACGATTGCTTAGATAACTAAGTCGATAATAACGCGAAGATTGTAATACTTATAACGTAATTATGATTATCCTAATCAAATTAAATAATAATGTAGTTGTGTACAAAGTTATAGCAGTACAACTGGGTTTTAGAATGAAATAAAAACAACCCGCCTGAAACATCTGCAGAATAAACTAAGATGTCTAGAGAAAAATAAATAAATAGAAATTTCATGGTAAAAAAAAAACTATAAATAAGTATAACAGGAATACCATAAAATAACATAAAAACGACCCTTGAAATAGAAATTAAAATTAGAGATTCTCTCCAGTAAATATAACGAAATAACAACTCTGGAAAAATAAATCTATATATCTATATCTGGCGAACACAGCTAGCGGAGATCATTTGCCGAATATACGTCCGAAGAATATCGACTAGCATCGGGTGATCATACCCCGCGCGCTCAAGCTGTATATTTTCCCAAATGTGGACAAATCCTGTTCAACTATTATCAAATTTGTATATGTTGAGTACAAGTTCATGTCATCTCAATCCAGTAACTTGCAGTGAAATCGTGAAGATTATTGATGAAATCAAATAAATCATGCAAATATGTATGTACAGGACTGTTATGGGTTCTCCGCAAAACTTCTAAAAGCAATATGGCACAGTATTATTAATCCGTTAACTGTTAACAATAAACAGCTTCTATGTTGAAGGAATTTTCCCGAAAGAGCTGAAAATTGCAAAAGTGGGACCATTATATAAAGATAATGACGTTAACGAACCTGAAAATTCTAGACCAACATCTATATTACTGGCACTTTCAAAAATCTTTGAAATAGTTTTCGCTAAAAGACTGACAAGCTTCTTAAATAATAACAATATCATAAATAGTGCACAACATGGATTTCGAAAGGGCAAATCCACAGCAACCAAATTAACAGAAATTTTAAAGGCTATCCAATATCTATTGAATAATCAGGAATGTGTCGGATAGACCGATTGAGTCGAGCATTCGACACTGTAGATCACAAACTTTTAATGATCAAACAGTTTTATTATAGAATAGGCGGAAATAGTTTTGATTTGCTGAAGTCACACCTAACTGAGAGATGCCAGTATATAGAGATGGGATCACTTATATCCCAAAAAGAGACTGTGCTATTCCACAAGGGTCCATATTGGGAGGCCCATATTCACAATATACCGATAGGTCCAGCTCGGAACGGGCCATAGTCAGCAATGAGTGGCAACACCGAAACCCCCACCGAAACCCCTCTACCAGCAGCAGCACATTGCAGTTAAGAATTTAGTACTTAAACCGCGCAAGGATATAGTCGTTTGCATATTCGTTCTGTATACGTAATTTGCCCATTTGTTTCAGACATAATAAGGTCCAATTTATTATTATTATTATTGTATTCTTAGCTGCTACGGAAAAGTAATTTTAAGTAATAAAAAAACAATAACGTTTTCTAAAAGATAAAAGTAAAAAAATCAATAATTCTACAAAATAAATTCAAATTTTAAGAAAGTCGCTCAAAATAGGAGCACGCGGAGTGGTATCGTACACACGTTGCCACATAGCACGTTCCATACGTATATTGTTGCCTATGTATGGCCCGTCGCGGGCTGAACCTATCGGTATAGAAAAAACCTACATGCAAAGAAAGCAGCCAATGTGATCTATCTTTATGTAGATGACATATCTCTCATAACCAAAGAATTGACGAAAAGTAGACTACTAGAGAAAATAGAAGTAGTAGTGAGAGAAGCGGAAAATTGGTTTACATCAACAAATTGAAACTGAAACAAATAAAACAGAACATCTCGACTTCTCATTAAATAGAAAGGATAATAACTGCAGTATCAACTACTTAACTGGGACTATATGTGGATAGCAAACTAACTTGATCAAACCACATAAATTAATTACATCCTCAATATACAATGTTTGATGAATAAGATCAGTATCCACTCATCAGACCGCGAAAATGACATACTTCGCAAACTTCCACAGTGTAGCTGCTTATGGGATACAGTTCTAGGAGTTATCATCCGAAGCTAAGCGCATCTTCATATTTCAAGAACGGGCAATAAGAGCTCTCTCTATGTATACCGAAAGCTAATCAAATATGCAAAGACTCATTTAAAAATGAAAAGATCCTCACCGTGAGCTTTTTTAGTAGATATGAGAACATCCATGAACACAATACGCGTCATAAAACTGACCTTAAAATACCATCTTACAGAATACAAGCCACCCAAAGATATGCTGATTACTGGGGAAAAGAAATTCGTTGAAAATTAAGATTCATCTACTGGATGGTGCCTTGAGCGAGAAGGAGTTTATGGTCTGTCCTGTGTTGTAATTACATGTGAAAATTGTTGGTTTCGTTTGTAATATGCAATATCTATGTTATATTATTATTTGAGCGAAAAAGGGTTTTCTAAAAATAGCAATAAAGACAATTTAATTTAATTCATTAAATTACTTGTCATTAGGGACATACTATAGTAGGTGACGAACTTAGGTTAGTTCTGTGTTTAGAAGTAGCCTATGTCCAATCACTGTTTACGATTAAATTAGTTCTGCTTTAAAGAAAACAACAAGCAATTGAGAAAATAGGAACGTACAAAATAAAAACTGTTTCTTATACCCTAGGACGTCCTAGGTTAATTGATATTTATAATGCATGTTGATAATTCATTTTTACTCTGATTTCTTGTCAGACTCAGGTGTTCTATTTCTTATAACAGGCAGGTGTCTGAAATATTTATGATATTGAGGGCCAATGACAAGTTTATTACACAAAAATTGCATTTGATTAATTTTTTTCTGAGTTAGTGGAATTCGCCTAGAATACAAAACATTCAAACAGTTGGTATTCACAGTATTCATGTTCTGCATTTGCCTTCTGCCTTTTTGAATTAAATTAATTTTATCAAAAACAGATGTCTCAAAAACTAATGCAAACAACATATTAATCACAGAACAGAACAAGTCTAAGTCTAGACAATGTCAATTGTGATATGCTCATTATAATATTTATTGTGTCAGGAGTAACTCTTGTCCATAACACGGTAAAACAAACTATTTTAAGAAAACATAGGTTAGTTTTGCACTAAATATGGTAACTTGGTGCTTATAGTATATTTTGATTTTGTTGTTTTAGAAATTTTTTTTTTTTTTTGATTTACAATACTTTTGCACCTAATACAGTCTTAGTCAAAGAACACATAAACTACAAAAACAGCTTTGCTAAAAACTGGACATACGCTAGTTCTGCTCTAAGAGGACGATATATTATGGGGGCTTACGCAGAGGTGCCGACTATCTGCCGTGAGGTAGGACGTAAGGGGGTGACGCCATATGCGCTAATGTAAATTCTGCCAATGCACAGTGGGGCAGAAAGCCCTGAAAATTGGCGTCAATTCAACGGCTTAAGCAACAACGCTGAATGTTGGTACATTGATTCTTAACGTCAAAGGTAGCATCTACATAAAATTTCATAAGTATATTAAAAATTCGCCCGAAGTTATTGCACCTCATCTGATTTCCTTAAACAAGTCACACATGTAAATTTACGCGTGATGGAGCTTTTATTGGCATCTAATCACAGACCTCATATTTTTTATTTCAAAATAATATATATACATTTTTATAAATGTTAATAAAAGTGACTAAAACAAGTGTATGTTCTCTATATATTATTTATTAAATAAAACAAATAAAAAGTTAAACATATTTATTTCTTTCCAAATGTTTGTTGTGTTTCTGACTTAAAATTAAAAATGTCGTCTTCAGAATAGAAGGTTTTTTCGTCTTCAGTACTGTCTTCGTCGTCGTCATCATCTTCGACGTCAACTTGACCAGATGGTGATTTTAAGAACTTTAATACCTCTTTCGGTAGAGCTTGCAGATTTTTCTTTGGACTTTTTCTTTTGTCCACCACCACATGATCTGAGCTTAGAAGAAGCATATTAAAAGTGTCATACTTTTTTCTCTGCCGCACTTTATTGAGTTGTGTTCCCTAAACCTTTTGAAGTCCTTGTTCCTTGCTTCTTAGAAGTTCGTGATTGTCCTGCTGCCTTAAGACACATTTGTGCGGCATAACTTAAAACAGAAATAGAAGTGGATTCCCTAAGTAACTTTGTCTTTAGCCGCTTAGTTCGTTCTGCACCAGTTTCGAAAGGAACTTGAAAGCGACCTTTACATTTCCGTTGCCGTTTTTCTGAAGGAACCGATATTAATGTATTCAGCCAATCTTTATTTTGTAAAAGAAACCTTTCTTTCATTCTGGAAGCCTTCGTCCAACGTGCTCTAAACTGTGAGAAGAAGTGAGCTAAAGTTTTATTTAAAACTTTTACATCCAAACAAATCCCGACAATTAGTTCGAATTTTCATTTCTTCTCGCAAAAACTTGAACCTGCCTTCATTTCCAGTATTGGTGCAACTTGTCATGGTGTCGAATAGTTCTTGTCGACTTAAAAAAAAGTTTAGTTGAGGTCGTTCCTGTAAATAAAAATTAATAAATAGTTACATATCAAAAATTGTGTTAACTTTCGCAAAATACAATATCTGCAAAAAATTTAAATATTCGCGAAATGTGTAAAAATGTGCAAGAAATGTTAACGTATGAATAATATATAGAGTCCTATTATTATTATAAAACTAAAACTAAAACGTGATATAATTTGATACATAACTATTTTCGTGCATACTTTTTGCAAATATGTACGACTCAGTACACATTTACATAAGGCATTATTTATAACATTTTATATAATCTAAATGATTTTTATGGCTATAAATGTTTGTGATCTATAAATACATACCTGATATTGAAGGCTCCATAGCAAAAAACTCAAATATTATACAAAGTTTTACTACAATAAATTCACAAACACAGAGCAAATATAACACAATTAGGTAGACGTCTACATTCTTAAGGGGGGGTTTTACTTGATCGGCGTATACCACAAAATGGTCAAATTCAACGCAAAAAATCGCAAAAATCAAGGCACTTGAAAAAGTTGCCGCTATGTGAACGAAATAACGAATATTTGTTCTAGCGGCTGACGATTAAAATTTGCAATTATATTAAAAAATAGTTAAAATACAGCACTTTGAATTTTTTTCGTTTTATAGCGATATAAAGCTTACTCTGTTTAAAAAGTACCTTTTTGAATCGTGAGTACCTATACTCCATTCAGTCTAAGAATTTTTTTCGTTTTATAGCGATATAAAGCTTACTCTGTTTAAAAAGTACCTTTTTGAATCGTGAGTACCTATACTCCATTCAGTCTAAGAATGGAGTAGATGGCGCTACAATATGAGCACAGTTTACACACGATGAATTTTGTATTTTGAAAACAAATAAAACATATGTTTACTGTCAGATGGATAGCAGGGATATACATTGTATATGATGTTATATTTTGACTTTTACGTGTTTATTGACATTTATTTAAGTAGGGCTTACATTGCTTTTAAAATGATAACCATACTAACAAACATGAAAAGGAAAACAGCTAATCAGTATTTGATAAGTTTTCCAAAACAGAATATCGCTCACACAAAAAATATTAAAATATAAGGAAAACATTGAAAAATACGTTGTGTCTACATGTAAATAGAACGCTTACATTTTACAACATTCAAGAATGTAGGTATCATTATCAATATGTGAGTAAAAGGTGTAAAGGGCAATATTTCATGTTAAAATCCAATACATTTTAGATACTATTTCCATTAGCAGATATTTCAATTATTATCTTATTTACAATATCTAGAAATTGATAAAATACCTTAACAAATGAATATTTCACTTGCGAGTTCTAAGAAGAACTATTTTTTAAGAATATTAACAACAAATAACTATGTAAAATACGGAAATCGACAAACTCTTTGAACAAAACTGTCAGTAAACAAATTTTTGACAGAACGAGCTAAATGCGATTATTTTGCCGGTGTAAATGCACACTCGATTTCAACCAATCACAAACGTTTATTTTAAGCCCTATCTTTCCCAATGCTCCATTCTTAGACTGAATGGAGTATAGATATTTTTATTCTGAACTCGACAATGTATTTACTTTACTTTCAAAATAACCCTAGTATCCAAAAAATTACTTTGAAACCAATGAGAATGATCACAAAGTCCGCACTGATAAAGGGCAAATAGGCAACACACAATTCAACCTCTTACTCACATTTTCGTAATGTCTAAGACCAGCTATATGGAAGGTATACCTGGTCGACTGTATTAAGCCGAACATCATATAAACAGAGAGATCTTCACCTTTTTTTATTACCTTAGGTAAACGAATGCTTCATTCAGATATCGGCTTTATTTTCTAATTATTTTAATGATATTTGGGAGAATGTATTAGATATTAATTCTTCGTCTGGAATAAATATATGTTGTTATTATTATGAAATTTAACTTGTTACTTAATTTCTGGCGGTGATATTTTGCTTTAGATATGGAAGGTTTTTAATCTTAATAATACGAGCAATGTTGTAGTCAACTAAAATATTACAAAAACAATTCTGTGCTCTAACAGTAGCAGTAAGAGTGCCTGTTTTGTTTTTTAATAAAATGTAAATATATATATTTTATAATAATCAGACGTTTTGGATTGTTGAATATTATATTCTTCCCAATCGGCATTGATGGAGTTGATTAGCAAAATTAAATTATAAAACATTTTGTCACAGGGAAGATTCGAACTAAATTTTATCACCAAATAAAGTTGTATTCATTATTTCATACATAAGTTTGAGTATACATATTTGTAAAAGAAAATACGTGCGGTTGATATATACAAGCAAATTTTAATATATTTCAGATATTTGTGGGTGTTCATTTATGATTGATTACGTGATAACATTGATGTGTCTACTTTATTAGACTCTCTTTCTGTTCCTTGATATTCTTCTCGCTTTCAAAATGTATTTTATTTTTCAAGGACAAGGTTTCGGCTTTATGGAATTACAGAAATGCAGTTTTCTTCGGCAATAAATATCATTATTATTATTAATTATGAAGTTGCACGACTTATTGTTATTTTTAACCTAACATGTTGAAGCTTTTTAATAATATGAACAATGTTTGTAGAAAACTAAAATCTGACAAAAACAACTTATGTCATTCTAAGATATGAAATTTAGAGATTTTCCGGACTCTTCAAACTAAGATGCATTGGTTTTAGACAGCAAGTTACACAAATTTCAGTTTTCTAGATGGTAAAAGCATTTATTTAAATATCTGAGTTTGTTGTGCCTCATGTCTTTGTTTTATTTATACTTTGTATTTTGACCACAGAACAGTTTTTAGAATTTTTTTTGTATATGTGAATAAGTAAAAGAGCATGGGCAAACGAACGCATAAGCCTAATTACAGCAGTTTATCAGGAGTGACAGCAATTGTTGGATGGCGAGCGAAAAAAAATGTTGTATGTAAGCGTAAAAAACAAATTTTGTTTAATTTGTGCAAAATATGGTGAATCTAAAAATCACGTATGCTACAAAAATTGGTCTTCGTCGTCAACAGCCATGGAGTCGCCAATTATTCCGGAAGGTTCTCGACATTCTGGTGAAATGCACGGTGTAATTTATAGTAGATTACTACTTGAGATGGCTTCTTACGGTCCCCAAAAAATTATTGAAAAAATTGAGTGCCGAAATCATATATTATGTAATAAATAAAATTAGCGACTGTTTGAAAAAACCTAAATTCAATTCGGACATAGGACAATTAATAACAAAAAATTTACTTAGATTCAGAGCGGCCTTGACAAAAGCAATTGAACATTACAAAAGTTCGAACTTAACAATAACAAACCAGATTGTGAAACTGCAACGTCACATTATAAATGGATCAAGACATATTTTTGGTGAACACTCGGATTGTGCTTCTTACTTTTGTCAAGGATCTAATGAAGGTGAGATCAATATGTTTGAAAAATTTCAGAATTTTAATATGTATGATAACTTTATTAACGCTTTAAGTCGGTTCAGCCTAATAGTAGATCTTTAATAGGAAACGTAGATGCCAACATTGTAGAATCTTTTAATTCAGTCATTGCAAAATTTGTAGGAGGTAAAAAGATTGTATTATATTCAACGTAATTCTTACAGTGCACGTTGCAAAGCGGCAGCAGTTTCATTTAATTGTAAGGGCAAATATCACTCAAAGCTTCAGACCAAATATGGATGTATACGACAGTGTGTGAAAAAAACGGTATGAGAAGAAAATTTTTTTATAGCAAACAAAAAATACATTCAGGAACTACGGACGATCGCGACTATGGGCCGGAGGCAAATGCATATTTTATTGAAGATATAAATAATCATAACAATACCAGTGTCGACTGTGAAGATTATAATTTTCAATAATTTAAAACATGTGCTATTTAGAGAATATAAATTTTTACATTTTGTAAGAAACACTGGCACTATTTTTTTAGCAGATTTTAATTTTCTCTAAAACATTACTCATATTATTACAAAGCCTCAACATGTAAAGTAAATACAAATCATGGTGAGAAATAATAAGAAGTACAACTTAAATAATTGTTAATCATAAATAATAATAATAAAGTTATATATTTATTGCAGAATAAAACTTAAGATCTAATTAATTTCGGCAAATATCATTAAAATAATTACAAATTACATAAATCGGGAGTCTTAATAAAACTAAATAAATACAAGCCAGGAGAATACTCAGAAACGGTAAAAACAAATTTCGAAGAAAGTAGCCGCACCAATATGTTCATGCAATAAATGCAGGAGGCAAATATCCTAAATTTATTTGCTTTCCAGTTGACCAGGCATATCCTTTCATATTGCTAGCCGGTATCTGCATCGTGTAAAAGATGCAGGCATTTTAAACTCGGTAAATATATTCAATTTATTTCAGGCAACCCGACATACGTCGTTCGGTTTTATCGTGCAAATGTAATAAAAGACAAATGTTTAAGGGTCCGCGTGCTCTCTCTTATGCTGAGGAAAAAGATAGAGAAAAGAACTTGTCACCTAATCTAATCTGCCTGTAATTTATGGCTGCGTTATGGTCTCAGATAATCGCCGGTTGGCCGACATGTTTGGCAGTCGGGAAGCAACCTCCCCTAAATTAGACAATCTATATTTTCTCAAACACACAAAAAAAGTGAAGCTGAATATGTAAAATCACCTGCCGGATTCAAATTTTGAGTTGGAAAATAAAATCGAAATCGCAAAAAGGTCGAAAAATCGTTTTTTTGAGTAAATTTTAAAATTTTCATTTTCTTCAATTTTTAATACTTATCTCGTGGTATCTTAGCAATGCAGCGAGCTAGGGATCTATTTTTTTTTAAGGTTATACCCTAAAGTATTTGGATGATACTAGTGTTTTCGATTTTTCTTTATGGTGTGTAGATTTTATATAAAAAAAAAGTTTTAGTAGACGACCAATTTGTGTAAGGTATTTTTCAGCTATCGAGTAACTAATCTTATTTTTCAGAATTTACCCATATATATGTGAAACAAAATAAAGCCAACATTCCAAAATTATTTTTTGTGCAAGAAATAAATTTCTAGATCGTTTCAGAAGCAAATTATTGCGAGTCAAATATAATACATAATTATACTCCCTGCCCGCAAGCCGTGTGAGTCCTAGCATGCGCTTCTAGCAGGTATAGCGTTAGGGACGGGAAGAGATATTGCTTTTACTTTCTGATACGTAGTATAAGGAAGTATTGTGACGCTGACATTGTATATGTACACTATATTGTAAAGAAAATATCAACGGTTTCGATAAAATAATGTCCGAGTAACGATTACTTTCTTAACATACACCGATCTCAGAAGTATTTTACAAACTGCGTAGAAACTGCCCGAAATGGTAGGCGGAGCTACCTCTCGACACAATGTGCGAGCGTACCACATACTCTATTTGATTTCAGTGAATTTCGCCTAAATTTCAAAATTTTGTTTTCCGTTTCGTGACCTTATTTTTAAAAATTAAGAAAAAATAAAATTTATGTATTGCTGTTGAGTGTTACATAATTTTAAATAAAGGCTTGTTTTTTGAAATTTCTTACATTTTTATTTTTATTTAGGGCCCTTTGGATAATTTCGAAGAAATTACGATTTATCCATTGAAAGGCATTGTTTTCTTAAATTAGCGTGTAAATTCGGTAAGGTTTTCATGAAAAATACGATTAGGAAATGGGAAAAACGATTTCGAGGCCGGGCGTATAGCCTTAAGGAAAGCCCACCCTTAAGCAGTTAGCGAGAACTATAGCTGAACTATTGAGTGCAGGTACATTTAAAATACCCCTAATCCTGCTTTCTAATAATGCATAAGATAGTGGTAATTAAGAAAATAATTGTATGGGGGTAAAGACGACATTTCATGTTTTGATTTTTTGCCAGGTAGAAGCTCTGTTTGCCCCACTGTGCGATGTAAGGTATTCGTTAAAATAAAACAAACTTATTATTTTTTGTAAATTGAATACAAAGGATTAATTAAGGCTTCGTTGAGAGGACTTTCATACAATTCAAATTATTTACTCCTACATTTCACTCTCAAAGTTGGCAAACTTTACATCATAACACAGTTTCAGAAACTTTATTTTAAAAACTAATTCCAGTCAAGCATGCATTGAGCCTTTGTTTATTTGTGTTTTAAATTTCATTTTGATATTTCGTAAATAAAAGCGGTACTATTGTTTTAACGGAACCTTATAAGTCCAGAATTTACATTAGCGCATATGGCGCGAGCCCTTTACGTCCTACCTCATGGCAGTTAGTCGGCACCTCTGCGTAAGCCCCCTTAAAGGACGACTACTGTAATCTTTATTATAATAAATATATGTTATTATTATTATTACTTAATCATTTTCTATCTTTTAGTAAGTTGCATCATCATTCTGCACATATGATATATAAACAGACGGAACTAAACATTACAATATAATAATTATTATCTAACTTTAGGCACAACCAATTGAAATCCATTTACCTATCATAATAATTTACTATATTATGTTAAGTATAAATTGCACTGCAGATTAATTTCAAAGAAACTATCACCATCCTGCCAATAAACACCTCTCATGATAAACACTACGACTATATGTCGGATGTATGGTGTTGTATTGACGGCAGAGTACATTCACATCTCACATGTATTTTGAAATGTGTTACACATGTTCCTGTTTGTATCTGTGTTTGTGTGTGCGCTTTTATGCGTTTGTGAACAGGCGTGTGCGTTTCTGTTTTGTTGATCACACAATATTTTGGCAACGGTGCAACTCTTGCCAAGAGGTTACGTTGACCTCTTCAGTCTCACTCATTATTAATTTATATATAGAGTTCCGTTTGGGAAAAGAAATCGCGGTACAGAAGACGCTGTCTGCTCGAGCGAAAGCGAAAGTTGGAAAGCGTCACGTTGCCTTTTTGATGTGAACATAGGTTAGAAAAAACATTAAAAATAAAAAATTAATAAAAAACGTTTGTTTTTTTTTTAATTAAGTGTAATTAATTAAATTACTTCATTATCGATCTTTATAATGTGATGGCGAAAGTGATTTTTTTTCGATTGTAAGCTCCATTCACTAAATCCACGAGGTAAATATACACGTCTCTCACCTCTCTACTGTTGGCAATACGTATGGCTTATATATCTAATCGTGATTTAGAACAATAGTTCAAGGAGACCTTTTCTTGAAAACTTTTTATAAACAAAAGTTCATACATAAAATTATAAATATAAATTCAGACTAAACTGCACAATCACATTATTCAAGAAAATCAATTCCACATTACCTTTATTACGCCTTATAAGTTTAGAATTACAGGATTTATTAATATAAGCGAGACCTTGCTGATCTAGCACAATTATAGGCTCGTATCACACGGTGCTAAAATTTACAAAAAAACAATTAGAAAAATTTGGCATCGTGTGGTACAGAAAATTCGTACTAAATTGTGTGCAAAATATACCTGTCAAATAATACATATACTGTTCTGAACACCTGTCACCTTCTTGTCCACAGTCATGCCTTTTCCTTTTTTTTTGCTGTTAAACTCACTGAGTGACTAAATTCTTTAAGGGATCATCACAGTGTAAAATTTTCAAATTTTCGAATTTTTTTTTTATCAGATATGTAGTACTTATAGATGGTTATAAACATGCTGTTAAAATTTTGGGGTGAAATTCGAATTATTTTGGTCACTACAGCCTTTCTTATCAAGCAGCTACATGAGAGGTGACACGGACGGCGCGTACGAGTTACTGCTGGAACTGCCAGCGTTCCTGCAGGAACACGTTTCACCTTGCTCGCTAGATAAGCCAGTTTGTTTCCGATATCGAGCGTGGATAGATCAACGAGAAAAACGCCCGAAGAATCCATGTGGCAGGATAAGAAAGGCTCTAGGAGCATACGTGGACGAGCGTTTTTCTCGAAATATAGTTTTACACTCTGAAAGGAAGAGTTCTCAAGCTATCGATCTCAAATTTTAACTCAACATTCTTTACGTTACTCTTTATCTTACTATGGAAGCTTTTTCTATTTTTCGAAATCTTTCTATTTTTCATAACGAAAAAACTGTCAGAAAAATAGGTTGAAATCGATACTTTTTTTTCAAATCGCCGCCATTTTGTCACTTTTGATGATGAAAAAAACCTCCATAGCAAGATAACTGATACTGATTTATAACCTTTTTCCAGATTTTGTTTCAAATGAGATTTGCGTGAGGACTCCTTTTTTTCGAAGACATTTTCGTCCGTTGAAAAAATGTTATCAAAAATGTGAATAAACGTTTGAAAATTTATTTCCTATTCTTCGTGAGTGTTTTGTTACGACACAAAAAAATCAGATTGATTAGCATATTTTAATCGTTAAAAATAAAATCGCAAAAATCAGTTATTTTTCGACCCGTCACACTGTGATGATCCCTTAATGCAGCGGCAATAAAATATAGCCCATGTTAACTCATTATTTGAATTCATGTAAGAAAATGCGTACGTGATATACATCATATTAAAAATGCATGAAACTTTAATGCTAAATTTAACAGAAAATTTTCATAATAATTTCTAACTATTGGAGAAAATTATCTTTCATTAATTGACACGTATTTTGTGAAAATTGATGGTTTAAATATTTCAAAAAAAAACAAGGATGGAAATAATATGATATATGGTAGTGCTCATATGTTGAAGTTTAGCGAGGAAGGCGTTCTATTTCTACAGAGAAGCACCATAATGTCTTCCATTCCGTTACAACTTATTCGTTTTCTAAACCAATGGAGTTTATAGCTAATTAGCTTGAGGCTGTTGGGAGGATTGTAGCATGAATTACTATTATGATCAATTATTGTTATGTAATTTAAAATGTATATATTCAACGCCACTAGCAAAAAAATAAACTATCAATTAATTTTATTAACATTTCGGTAAATTCTTCTATTGTACATAACAGGTAAATTTGTAAATGTATCATATTTAAAATAGGGACAAATAAGTAAGATAGGTAAATCTATGTTTCTCAATTTTAAAAATATGATTCTCCAACAATTGTTTTCCTTGTCTTGTGTGTTGCATTATTGTATTGGAAATATCATGTGATTCATTTAGAATTAGCAATTCAAAAAAATATTTTTTAGAAAGGCGTTACAATAAATTACTGTGGATGTTGACTAAACTAAGTCCAAAAGTTTATTTATATATCTTAGTGAATAACACCATGCTTCATCTTAGAAAAATAAGAAAACTAACAGTCGTAATTGCACAAATCCATATATCATTGCAAAGATAATTTGAATGGCTATCATTATAATATCTAGCAATGTATTTAAAATAAAAAAGTTGAAGGTGGTTGCGAAAATTTGGAACACCCTGTATATTTGTAAATAAAATTAGAAAATTCACAGTCGCGTACTACATACGTACGTAAAGTCGCATTGCTACAGCGTTATTAGTTTTCATACTAAGCTCCACCGATACACTATTGCACCACCCGGTATATCATCGGGATAAATGATAGTGCATTAAAATATCTCTAAACTGACAAAAAAAAAAATCCGTATTGATTCAATTACATTTACTTTAAGTGTTTTTGTGAAAGAAAAGCTACGAGAGTCAAAGAGATCATGTGTACAAAACCTCCTCGGCCAACTCAATACATTTGGACAAGTTATATTCGAAAGATGTATACCTAGTCTATCATATTCAGATGGCAATCTGTCTTACTAAAACCCGACGCAAAAGGTCCATTCCACATGTCACTACCGATAATCAGTCCTGATGAGTTCAGGTAATTACTTGGTTTAAATGGCGTGCAGCAGCCGTCAGAATTGATCATCGCTACTGACCATCATCACATGTGGAAGAGGCCCGAAAAAGAAAGCAGTTACAATATGTAAAAAAAAAATCAATTCAATAAAAATAAGAAAACTGGTAAGACTTTAAGGTAAAGGCGAATTTCAGCGAAAACGAAACACGCCATGATACGCGCCATATGCATTTATATCTACAAACAAAATTTATTTCGTATCATTACTTTCACGTTAGAGATATTGCCATCGTTCTATACTCTAAGGTTGAGAATAAATATAATTAGCCGATTTAAACATTTTTTTGTAAGAAATCGATGGTACTTATTATACAAAGCGATTTACAATGCGGCATTTCGATTTAAATCAGCATTTCGTTTGAAATCGACATTAATATTTATGAATGGTGGAAATTTCAATCTATACTTCAGTCTTCGACATCACTCTTTTCCTAAGTATTTCGATTTGCATAGCCACAAATCCTGACCACACAAATTTCCCAGGAGACTTGTACCGACCGGTCTATTCCAACATCACTGAATGTTCTCAAACTCAATCTTAACTAGAGTACCGTTTAATAGTACTATTTTTTTTAAAAATATTATTTGATTTAAACAATATTTCTTTAGTTAAATTTTGCGTTTAAATAAACATTTCTTTTTAAGATAGCCACCTTGTTTAAGCGGTGGAAAACAGAATCTTTTTAGTTTGAGTACTTATCTATGATGAAGTTTTATATACAGGCGTTTTTCTATTTATAATATACTTTTGATAAATTTAATATTTCATTTCTATTAATTACAACATTTAGATGTTTATGGACTTTTTTTGCCGAGACAAATGTAGACACTGTGTTATGTTCTTTATGTCCAATAAAAGTATAATTAAAATCAGAAGTATGCATAAACTGCTCTGAATGTTTCTTCAAAACAATGATAGTTTTGACGTATTTATGGACTTTGGTCCGTTCGTTTAAGTATTGATTTGTTTGGCCAATATAAGCTCCTTGACAGTCTTTGCAAACGATTTTATATACACTGTGATTCTGTTTTTGAGATGATATATTCTCTTTTAATTTGGTATACGAAAGGTTGTTTGGTTATTGTGTAAAATTTTGTAGTCTGATGCCAATACTTTGCCGAGCTTTTGAGAAACACATAGCTTCGAAAACGAAATACATCGTTTTTCCTTTGATAATATTCTTTACGAATAATGCAACAATATGTTGCTCACCTTTTTATATAATTTTACATTTAAAACAACTTAGAAATAACACAACAATATTTTTATATTTTAAATTTTAAAATTCAATAATGATAAAAGTTTTCCGCCTTTTATTTGGTGAAATTCTTTATATAAGTGTTCAAAATTTTCTTATAGCCATCCAAGGAAGAGTCGAAAAGTAAAGGAATATTTAAAAACATTAAATGATTTTTTTTCAAACTGCCGAAAAATCACAAAAATGTTCAATAATTAATTGATAGTAAAGTTAATTATATATTGAAAATATGCTTTGTTACCTTAAATTTAGTACCAAAGCGAAAGTTTTCGATTTAAATAGAGCCTTTTAATTTGTTCGATTTAAGGGGGCGCCCTATGAGCTAATGTAAATTCTGGACTTTACAAGGTTTCGTTAAAACAATTGTACTGCTTTTATTTACGAAATATCAAAACGAAATTTAAAACACAATTAAACAAAGGCTCAATGCATGCTCGACTGGAATTAGTTTTTAAAATAAAGTTTCTGAAACTGTGTTATGATGTTGTAAATTTTGCCAACTTTGAAAGTGAAATATAGGAGTAAATAATTTGAATTTTAAGAAAGTACTCCTGACGAAGCCTTAATTAATCATTTGTATTCAATTTAATGCAAAAGCCATAATAAGAAAAACAAAAATTTCTGCTGTTTGTTTTATTTTAACGAATACCTTACATCGGCGGAATTTACATTAGCGCATATGGCGCCACCCCCTTACGTCCTATCTCACGGCAGATAGTCGGCACCTCTGCGAAAGCCCACTTAAATTAATTTATTGATTTATCCTTTAAAAATGGACAATTCTATTTAAAGCATATTAAAATTGAAATCGAAAATCGATTTTTAAAATTAAATATCGCACAAGTCCGTTCCAAACTTTATCTCAACCAAGTATTCCATTATAAATATTATTACATAATATATTTTTTGTATGCTTAATCAATATAATTCAAGGACATCACAATCTATTAAAGAAGAAAGAGTAAATTAATGATAAAATATTTCATGAAACCAAACAGGTATATATTAAGGTATACAGGGTTAGTTTTAAATAGCGTCATTAAAAAAGGGGGTGAAAAAAATATGAGTAATGCCCGTACGAAAAAAATCGCTGTCCAATGTGCACGCAGTGACGAGAAATTGATTTTTCCTTCCACGTTAATATACAAACATAATAATTTTCATGTAGAGGAATTTAAGTTTCAAAATAATATACTTCTACTTAACGGAAAAAAAAACATGGTAATGCACCGAGGTTGTCGACTTTTTCCCCTTTCCGCCATAGAAAGTCTTTTCAATTTAACATTTTATCGCGTGAACAATATGGTTCTCGCAAAGGGGTATCTACCTTGGCTGCAGTGCTACACATTGTAAATTATGTTACTGATGCTTTTGATAACTCACAGACTGTGAACGCACTGTTTTGTGATCTTTTCAAGGCTTTCGATTGTGTGTCGCATGGTGTGTTGCTGAAGAAATTGGAATTCTATGGAATCCGTAAGTCCTTGGAATTGCTGGAATCTTATTTGGTCGACAGGGTTCAGCAGGTTGGGGTACACTCTAAACTTAGTAAAGTGCAGGTAGTTAAACACGGTGTGCCACAAGGTTCTATATTGGGACCGCTATTATTTCTGATATACGTAAACGACTTAGCTAGTAATTAATATTCACGCACAAACAGTATTGTTTGCCGATGACACTGTTTTTCTAACAAAAAACAAAGATCAACATTTGCTCGATTTGGAGGGTGTAAATTTACAACATGAAAGTAAACTATGGTTTAGTGGAAATCGTTTAACATTAAACGTAAACAAGACAAAAACCACCAACTTTAAGAACAGGAAAGAGACACACCAAGAGTCTATAAAATACCTGGGATTACTTTTGGACGACGGTTTAAATTGGAAAGCACAAGTGGATTCACTATGCGTAAATCTATCAAAGACCATGTATACTATACGTAAGTTGTCATATTGTGATAGTGAGGAAGCGGCAAGATTATCATACTTTTCTATGTTCCATTCCGTAATGTCCTACTGCATAATAGCATTGGGAAATTCCGTTGATGCAAAAAGGATATTTGTACTGCAAAAGAGGATCATCAGAACAATCTACAAATTATCTTACAATTATTCATGTAGGGAGGTTTTCATCACATACAAGATTCATAGATCAGTTAAATGAGCCTCAGTATAAATACACCAAACGTAAAAGAAATAATATACAAATGAAAATCTATAATAAGTTGCCTCAAACTATTGGGGATATGTTCATGAATTCTTTTCGTAGACTTCTTAAGAAATGTTTGATAGCCAGAGGTTATTTATTACTCAGTTCAGGAGTATTGAGATGATGTTGTTGATAATATAATAATGTAAGTCAGTGATCGAACGGAAGCTAATGGTTAATATATGCATATGTATTGTAAATACTTGTATTGATAATCTACATGTTTCATGTTTATTTTTCTTGTTTCTACATCTGTGTAGGTTTCTTTTGATATGTTTTATATTAACTTTTGTATTTGTCCTTATTTTTATTACCTACTTTTATGACAAGCTATGTAACATTTTGTTGGCAAATAAAGAATATAGAATATGATATAATTGCCATTTATTATCTAACAAAGGTTTGTAACTCTTTGCATTTTATTGTTTTTTTGGAAGAACCTTAAACCGGAATTACTAGTGGTATTTACGTAAATGCGTATTGGACAAACAAAATTATGAACCGACATTAACTACAGTTTGGCCCTAAAAATGTAGAAATTTTTAATGAGTTACAAATAATTTTCTTTTTTGATTTCCAGTTAGACATTTATACGTATTCTTCAGATTCGCATAGTCTGGTACCCATTCAGCGGCAACCCTGTATATCATAATATAAACACAAACACTGCAAATAAGCGTTTAGAAGTTTGATGATATCAATAAAGTCTGAATTTTTTCGGCTTCTTCTGTCACTGACAAATAACGTGAAAACGATAGCCGATTTGAAATATAATATATAAAATTAACGATAAGCCTTTCTTGTTATTAAGGGGGAGTGCTCACTACCTCAATCAGTTTCTTCCAAATCCTGACTTTATTTTTTGCAATATTTAGACAATTATTTTTTTGAATTACTTAAAAAAATAAAAAAAATATCATAGCATAGTCCCTTTTCCGAAAATACATGTAGAAAAAAAAATAAAAACTAAAATTAGAAAAATATCCGAAAATTAAGGATACCACACTAATTTAAAAAATATTCTGACCACGTCCTTGAAAGAGTTAAATAAATATTTTCTTAATTAAACTTGTGATTTGGAAAATAGAATACATTCTGCAATACTTATTGTTGGAGAAATGTTAAAGTGAAACATGGTACGGAGATTTCTCGGTTCTGAGTACTCTAACAGTGGCATAAAGATAAGGGTTTTACGATCCCCATTCATTGGGTGTTTAGACCAGATTTAAAATTTCAAATTGTTTGGAGCTTTACTCGATGTAAATCCGTGGTATCTAATTAAATTATAATAAAACAACAATATGAAGTTTTGAGATTTACACTAATTTATTAAAAGACACTATAGCTGTTTCGCTACACAATAGCTTTTTCAAGGGATAACTATAAATTAATATTACATACAAACTTCTACCTTTATATCAAGTGTTACCGTAATTGCTATTTGTGATCTTTAACAATACCTAATTATGTACTTATTTGTTAATAGTTTTTTGCTTTTATTTTCTAAATGGAGAATATCTAATTGTAAATTAAATCCGTGGTTGTTTTCTAATAAATGATAAATTAGACAACGAAAATAAAGGTTTTCCCTAAGTGTTTATGGTCACTTAAGTAAGTTTGTATTTTCCACAAATTAGGTATTGTTAAAGATCACAAAGCTTTTGTATAAAAAAATTTCGAAATTCGGACCGGAAGTAACACTTTTACTCTTACCGAATAGCGACTTTTTGCAAATATGTCGTAAATTATGCATTTTGTATATATTTATCAAGAGTACAAAAGTATTTAGAGTTAGATTTGCAATATTTTTTGTATAAATGAAATTTCAAAATTCGGGCCTCAAGTAGCACTTTTTTTTTATAATATCTTTGCATTCTATAGAGATTTATTAAGAAAATAGAAGTACTTAAAATAGGGTTTTGAATAATTTTTTTATAAAAAAATTCTTAATCTTCTTCTTTGTAATTAATTTTTTAAATAATAATTTACTTACTAACGACAAGAAATATTTCTTGCAATATTTTGGGTGAAGAGCCTGTATTGTATTGTGTCCCAACATTTTTATGGTTATACAACAGTCCACGTTGATTTGAGTGACATGTCTAGTATCGATTCAACAAATCAAAAGCACAGTACACTCATAAATCAGAGTGCCTATGGGGCTGCAACTTAACATCAATATTTCATCTCTTTCGGAGCACTTGCGTTTGGCTTGACAGTCCAAAACGTACGTCGGTGTACAAAAATCGGAGAAATACAGGACACGCCTCTTTGAAATCCGAGTTTCTACAATCTGGGAACACAGCCTTAAACGCGTCAGTGACCTAGTGCGTAGTAGGGCACTGAAAGAACGTTTGAATCGTTCCTAGCTATTAGTGGGTTCCATCCTCCGATGATCAATAAAACTTGTTCGCTTGAAGGTCCGCACCTGTAACGCTCCCATTCAACAATTTTTCTTCTCTTTTGGTGGCATAGACGGCAACAAACAAAACCTTTGACATTCCGCAACCA
This sequence comes from Amphimallon solstitiale, assembly GCA_963170755.1. Lineage (NCBI taxonomy): Eukaryota > Metazoa > Arthropoda > Insecta > Coleoptera > Scarabaeidae > Amphimallon > Amphimallon solstitiale. The sequence continues at coordinate 210,949,230 of OY720675.1, read as the reverse complement.
CATTTTACTCTAAACGGCTTAAGTTATTTATAATAAGCTCACAAGCTTAACAATTCACGGAGAATTAATTATAAAGATTCAACAATCCGCCACTAGATATTTTCTATTAAAAAACGTTAATCGTCTTATTTATAAAACATTTATTTGGTGATACTTAAAAGAATATGAAAATATTAGCAGCGTGTAACATGTTCGCCATAAATCCTCATCTCTTCGATGGCAATTTGCTCACCCACGTCCCTTAAAATAATGGTAGATCATAATTTATAGTTACCGTTAAAGTAATGGGCTTCTTCACAATTATTCAGACGCCCACTCATGGATTTGCGAGTTTGTTATTAAGTAAACCCTACATAATGGCATAACTGTATCTGAACTCTTTATGAATAACATAAAAGATCCAGATATTCTACATCTTCATATAGCGACACATTTACATATGGAGACAAACGAATCAGAATGGATTAACCATAAATGTTCTCGATTGCGCGCATCGTCCGTTCGATCGATATATACAGATATTATTCTACATACTTGAATGCAAATTTATCTACAACACCGTTAAATTAACCTAGCTGTGTATACTTTATTTATTATTTGTGTATCATATGTCTCACTATCACGAACATGTAATTATTACAAGAAATAACTGGATATTACTCTAGTAACCATTTATAGCACCTTATTTTTAAATCAACATACTCGTATGCTTGCTCGCGTATATAGATACTTTACATAGATAGATAAACTGAATATATTATACATTCATGAATGTTATATAAACGTCTATATTTGTTCTGAAACAGAGAAAAAACATTAGTAATTACATAAGGATAGCTTACTCGCACGCACCATTCGTGCCAAGGATATCATTTCTTTGGAGTACAATAATTGAATGTTTATACTGAGAGAGAACAAGTTAACTTTTTCCATAATTGGAACCGTTCTCTACAATCAATCGTCTAGAAAAATTCCATTACATGATTGTTTAAATATTTACATTGTATATAGATGCGTCAGAACAGGTTCATGTTATTCCTCGTCGAAAGGTTTAGGTACCTGTGGCAATGCAAATCGAATTTCGTAATTGAATTAATTCTTATGTAAGCAATAAATAAGTAGATATATATTTTGAAATTGAGTCTCACTCAGCTTAATGGTAATAATGTAAAAAAAAATTCAAAAACGTTTTTTTATAAATGTCCACTACGATTAGTAGGCCAAGTTTTATTTTTTCTTAAGATATAATTATTTGGTAATTAGGTACATTGAATGTAAATCAAAAGAAAACACCTGCTGCATAGGTGATCATGTTTAAATGTAAGATTCCTCTTACGTTTCTATAAGCTTGATCATGGTATTTTAAGTTTGATCTATTTCAAATTCTATTTTAAATAAAACTTCCGGTGTTCATTTCCTGACAAGCATCAGCCGATCTTTCTTTAAATCGGCTCAGTGTCAACTGCTGACCCTGGGAGAACTTTTCTTTAAATCTTATTCAAATCGGCTAAGTGTTGGTACAAAACATTGAGAAAATACTTCGTCCTATTTCCAAATCAAATTATGGTGTTAGCATTTCAAATGCGGCAGAGAATCCATTCATGATGACGCAAAGTGTGAACGAACTGAAGAAATCATCAACAAAGTTGAAGATTTGGTGTTGACAGTTTCAATTACTGCTAAGCAAATAGGAATATCAGAAAGAGTGTTTTCAAAATTCTCCACAAAGATTTGGGAATGAGCAAAGTGTCGGCACGATGGATTCGTAGGCTGTTCAGTTCCGAATAAAAATTGTGTAGACTACAAATTCGTGAACAGAATTTGACTCTTTGATCTCAAGAGGAGGGAATCCATTTAATTGAGTATGTGCCAAAAGAGGCTGCAATAACGCTATACGCAAAAAAGACCTCACAATTTTGCTCAGAAAACTCTGTTCTGCACGACAACTGCAGGGTGCATAAGGCACGAACTGTTCAAGCAGTAATCAATGAATGCGGCTTTAAGGAATTACAATATCCACCCTACAGTCCTGACCTCGCCCCCTGTGACTATTATGTGTTACCAAAACTCAAAAAACACTTTAGAGAGCGTCGATTTTTATCGAACGAAGACGTGGAAAACACTGTAGGATCTTATTTTATGCAAGTACCAAAAGAATACTCTTTAGAAGGCATAGCGTTCTTAAAGAAACCTTGGAATAAGTGTTAGTATTGATGGTTCTTCAGTTGAAAAATAAAATTTTATTCGTTTTCTACCTCCTTTCAATCATAGCTAGATAAATAACATAAAAAACTCCCCTCGTATATATGTATAAGGTGTGACAAAATACAGAATCATAAGATCCGACAATTATTTTTAATAATAATAATAATAGTCTTTATTATCCAACAGCAAATAATGTCATTTACAGGATAAAGAAATTACAGTTGAATAGCATTTACCATACAACAAACATACATAAAACAATACGCAAAGCAACAACTCAATAATTAAAAAAAAAATTAAATAAGTACGAGGTAGGCGCCATAAATTCTCGGCACGATATACAAAAAAGAAACTTGGAGCAATATAAGAATTTTTATTTTTCAATGTAGTCTTTCCTAACATCTATACATTTATTACAACGATTAATTAATAATTCGATACCCTAGCAAAAATAATCTGAAGTTTTTCCCTCAAAATGTTCTATAACAGCTGCTTGCAACTCACTGTCGTCCTTAAAACTACGTCCCCCAAGGTGTTTTTTTTAAATTAGAAAACAAAACAAAATCACAAGGAGTCATATCCGAACTATACGGTGGATGTTCCAATTCTTGAAAGTCGCATTCGCGGATGGCAGCTTGTGACATGGCGGCAGTATGGACGGGAGCATTGTTGTGCAATAATCGCACACCTTTTGTCAATTTTCTACGACGTTTTGCACGAATACTATCCCTTAATTTAAGCAATAAAGACGCATAATATGCACACTTGTATTGGGCTTTTTAAAGTCAATCAGCAAAATGCCCTCACAATCCCAGAATATAATGGCCATCGCCTTTTTCGTTGATTGAACGACTTTCGCCTTTCTAGGACGAGGTTCATCCGGTCGCCGCCATTCTATGAACTCCCTTTTCGATAGAGGATCATAAAACAAAACCATTGTTTCATCCCCTGTGACAATGGACTTCAAAATCAGTTTTGGGTCGTCTCCACACATGTTTAAAAATGACTGCGCTTATTCGACTCCACGTTCACGTTGGAGAGCAGAAAGAAGTCGCGGTACCCATCTAGTACTAATTTTATTCATACCCAAATGGTCATGGAGAATTCGGAGAACACTTGTTTCAGAAATGTTTGTTATCACTGCTAATTCCTTCACTTTCAAACGGCAATCTTCTAGCACTAAATGTTCAATAATTGAAATTTGTTGAGGCGTTATCACTTCAATTGGTCGACCCAACCGATCAGCATCTTCCAGAGATTCGTGTCCCAAACGGAAACATTTTGCCCACTTTCTTACAGTTGAATACGAAGGAGATGAATCACCGAAAACGCCGTCTAAACGTTGTTTAATGTGTTAAGGTGTAGTAGTCACATTAGTTGGCTGGTTACTAAAAACTACTAGGCTTCGAACCGTCATATTTATAGTGTACACCTCGCGTATATGCATGCATGACGTAACGGAGTATGAACACGTTTTATGGCGCCTACCTCGTATACAGGTGTTCTACTTAAAATGTAAAAATAAACCTATCACCTAAGTAAGAAATGAATAATAATTCAAAATTAGAATCGATACACCCACCAACAACACCAGCAATAATACACTAAATTTTGAATAACATATATCAACTAGCGAAAATAATAAGAACGAGTATGGAATACAAAATCCTTTGCAATTTATATATGTACATACATCGCATATATTGATTCAAACAAAGCTATAAACTAGAAGTATGGAAACAATAAACGCAATTGACCTAAAAACATGCTTCGCTATATTTTTTATAGTATCAAAAAACTAAGTAAGCATCAGGGAAGTAAGGGAGATTTTTCAAAGGATGAGTTATTGTTTACGACTCTGATTGGACTTGCATTAATAATGAGTATCTGGAGTTACGCCTTCGTTATTTGTTCCAACATCCCTGGAATGTTCAACATAACGTAGGCTAATATTTTAGGAAATGTCAGAAATGATATTCGTATAAATACAATAGAAGTATTTTATACAAAACTTAGTATCAAAATATTATATCACATGCATGCGAAAAACTTTTAATAAAAAATACAGAGATTGCTGCGTTTAAAGTGGCTGTTTCGGCGGAAGATATAGCAGCGACATTTGATTCAAACAAATGGCCAAGAAACGCAATTGTAAGACATTTTAAAAATTTTGGGAAGAGGGCCTCAACACCGGTGATGCTAACCCACAATTAATGACACCGCGGACATCACTAAATATAAATATAATGCACCAGAATATACAAAGCATAAATAATAAAATAGATGATTTGGAAATATTTTTGAATAACTACAAGAATGATGTACATGTACTAGCAATAACTGAACATTGGATTAAGAGCTGCAACTTACAAAGTATAAGATTAAGCAAGTATTTAATGGCGTCGTAGAACAGTTGGTACGCACGGCGGTTCATGCATATTTGTGAGAAATGATATTAAATTTAGTGAAATAAGTAATGTAAAACAAAAAAGTATTGAATCAATTATTGAATGTTCATGTGTTGAGCTGCTGGATTACAATGCAATAGTGATAAACATTTACAGACCACCAATGGCAGATATAGAACAGTTTTTTATACAAATGGATGAAATCTTAACATTTTTACTACAGGGAAGACGGAAATATAAATTGATTTTAACCGGTGATTTTAACATACATTTTGAAAAAGACAGTGACGCTCATTCTAAGAGAATGAGAGATTTTTTGAATACATTTAATTTGCATCTACAATTCACGAACCTACAAGAATATACGGAAACTCAAAATCTACAATTGACAATATCATTACTAATGCGGATGGGTATGATAGCAGGGTGGTATATACTGCGTTGGCAGATCATCTGGCGCAAGAGATTTCTATTGCTTTTAATCATACAGATACGAAAAATAATAAAATCACAAAGAAGAAGATTCTATTCAAGGAAGATGTAGCGATATTCAGGGAGTGGCTAAAGACACACAACTGGAATCCGATTGTGTCTAACACAAACATAGACATGTGTTACAACGAGTTCATTCAAATGATAAAGGCAAAGTATGATGAAGTATGCAGGGTTAAAACGGAGACAGAGAAAGTAAGACGGGTGAAATGGATCACGGAAGAAATCAATTACAGAACATCTATAAAACGTCAGATGTATGAGGATATGGTGTATGGACGAATTTCAAGGGATAGTTATCGGTCATATTATAGAGAATTAAATCGAGATATACGAAATGCAAAAAAACAAGCTAATGCAGAGTTCATCAATACTTCCCATAATAAAGTTAAAGCAACATGGCATCTGGTTAGAACAATAACATCAGATGTGAAATCACAAAACTCATTTCTGAATGAAATACAAGCGAATGGTAACACTGATGAAGAACGATTAACATTTATTAACGACCAATTAAGAGGAATGTGTGATAACTTGGCGAAGGATGTTGTAACGGATATGAGCAGAATTGAGTATAATCACAACACTTTCATGCTGTTCCCAACAAGTAGTGAGGAGTTGTGCAATATAATTATGGAATTGAAAGATACTAATAGCGTAGGTGACGACGGAATACCAGTACAATTACTAAAGGGGTGTGCACCTGAATTTGCCGTGCTTCTGGAGCCTATATTTAACAAATGCTTAAAAAATGGAATATTTCCTTATGAATTAAAAAAAATCTAATATCATTCTAATTCCCAAGAAGGGAAATAAGGCTGATATCAAAAACTATAGACCGCTGTCTATTTTGTCGCACTTTGCCAAAGTTGTAGAGAGAGTTATATTCAAGCGACTTACAGTTTTCTTAAACAAATGCAACATCTTGTCATCGCAGCAAAATGGGTATATATCTGGTAGATCTACTTCAAGAGCAATTTATCAGGTGCTAGCGGATATAATCGAAGGAATTAACAATAACCAGTGCACAGTTGGCATATTTTTGGATCTACAAAAGGCTTTTGATTGTATGAATTACGACGTCATGTACCAAAAATTAGAACGAATAGGGTATTAGAGGACCGGCTCTGGAATTACTTGTGCGATAGGCAGCAGTGTGTAATTGATCGTGGCACTGGCATGAAGTCTGCATGGGTGTCTGTGGAGAGGGGAGTACCACAAGGATCGGTGTTGGCTCCTCTTCTCTTTTTGATTTATGTGAATGATTTACCATCGGTGACGACGTAGGTATACAATTGCACTTTTTTGCTGATGACACCTCAGTTGTAATACGAAGTAAAAATAATGATATCAATAGAGAAACAACTCAAACATTGTGTTTGTTTGAGAATTGGTTTCAACAAAATCACCTAAAGCTGAATATGGAAAAAACAAATATATTACATTTCACATATTTCAAGGAGGATCCTTTAGTTATGGAGTACCGACATCATGAAATAAGAACAGGGGAAGATGAGAGATTTCTGGGGCTGCAGGTGGACTCGCGGTTGGACTGGAGGAGACATATTGAGTACCTGGCGGGTAAGATATCGTCTTCTAATTACGCTTTAAGAGTGATAACAACATCAGTAAATGAGAAGGCGGGTCTTTCTGCGTACTATGCGTATGTTGAGTCCAGACTGCGCTATGGTATTGTTTATTGGGGGGCATCTTCGGATGTATCCAGAGTTTTCATTCTCCAGAAGTTATGCATTAGAAACATTTTTAAAATGGGAAGAACTGATTCTTGCAGGGAATTTTTTAAAGAAAAAAAGATTCTCACGCTACCGTGCCTATACGTGATAGAATGTGCCCTATTTGTTAAGAAAAATTACGAATTATTTAAAGAGCTGGAACTTCATCACTGTTATGGGACCAGGGGAACAAAGCAGGTTTCGATTCTACCACCTCGGACTTCCAAAAGTGTTGTGCAGAAGAATGCAACTACACAACTAGTAAAAATATATAATCACTTACCACTTGATTTAAAAAAGTTACCAGTGAATATTTTTAAGAAAAAACTTAACAAAATTCTAATTAATTGTGCTTTTTACACATTACAAGATTTTTTCACGTACTAATTCAAGCTTGTGTCACCATGACTTTACTACTTTTAATACTGTGATATTGTTTATACTATTGTGACGTGTTCAAACATTAGATATGTAAAATGAACTGAATAAAGTTATTATTATTATTATTAATATTATTATTATTATTATTATTTAGGACAAGAACAAAAATGAGGTGTATATACAAAAATTTTAATATATCTACAAATTTTGAAAAACTTGTTTTATAAAATCTTTCCAAAATTTAGTATTCCTTAAACTTAGTAGTTGACAAGGTATTTAGTTAATTTTAATTTTTTTACTTCCGGTTTCCCGATTTTCCTGAAAATCGAATCAGATCACAAGAGGAAGATTATACTCGTAAATATAAAGTTTGATTTTGATATAGCTGCAGTCGATTGTCCATTATCAGATAGAGAGAGAGAGAGAGAGAGAGAGAGAGAGAGAGAGAGAGAGATGTTTGCAAAAACCACTTTGTCGGTATCAGGGACTTTAAAACGTGGACATCTGCAAAAATCTCGAGGATATTTGTGTAAACAGTAAAGTTACACTTTTCATCACGAATATGGATAGTAATAACCACTATGAGTGATGAAATAGTATATTATACACCTAGGGAGTGAAATGATGTTTTTTTCCGAGGTGCAGTTTGTAGCCCGAGGGCGAAGCCCGAGGGCTCTACAAAGCACCGAGGAGAAATTCATTCACTCCCGAGGTGTATATACTATTTTTTGCACGACCCAAACGATTTTAATTGAAGAAATCTAACTTTTTTTAAAAATTGTCAACATGACGTTTCCAGTTGTCGAACGCAAAAATCATGCTGGTTCTGATGGAAACCCTTGACGACCGATAAATAAGGGTAGCCATATTGGTTTTTTGTGAATATCGAGAAACTGCCCGTATTTTCTTCGCTTCGTTAAATAAGCATTGGAAAAATGTGTGACGAAACTATTGAAGAAACGGCTTCAAAAATAGTTGTGAATTTATTGCCAGAAAAATCTAGGAAGATCTACGAAAAGTGCTTCAAGGAATTTTGTGATTGGTGTCTGGTAAAAGAAGTAGATGAAATTCATAGCGAGAGTGTGCTCCTGGTATATTTTGCCGAAAAGGCGAAGCATTTTAAGGCTTCAACACTGTGGTCACATTATTCAATGATAAAAGCTACTCTTAGCGTGAAAAATAATGTCGACATCAGCAAGTACTCACGATTAGTAGCATTCCTTAAAAGACAAAATACTGGATACCAGGCAAAAAAATCAAAAATTCTTACTAAGGAGCAAGTTCATCAATTTCTAATAGACGCTCCAGAAGAAAAGTACTTGATGGTTAAGGTAAACTAAAAAAGTTAATGTTTCTAATTTAAGATAATTATACACTATGATTTCAGGTAGCAATGATTATGGGAATTGCTGGGGCTTTAAGATCGGATGAACTGGTAAAATTGACAGTAGATGATGTCCAAGACTTGGGATCAACTATTTTGGTATCTGTAAACAATACCAAAAATCATGTAAATAGAGCATTTACGATAGTCTCCAAAGAAAACTGTGCAATTGATTTTGTTGTTATTTGTAAAAAATATATGGTTCTGCGGAAAGAAAACACAGATCATAGACGGTTTTTTGTATGTTACAGAAATAACAAATGTTCCACACAACCCGTAGGTAAGAATACTTTTGGAGGATTGCCTAAGCAAATAGCTTCATACCTCAATTTACCCAATCCATCTTCCTACACCGGCCACTGCTTTCGGCGCTCATCAACATCTTTTCTGGCCGATTCAGGTGTTGAAATTGGAGTTATAAAACGTCATGGCGGATGGAAATCTGATACTGTCGCAGAGGGATATATTGAAAATTCATTAGTTAATAAGAATTTGATTTCCGAAAAAATTCTAATCGGAAAAGACTCGGAAAAGGAAAATCGACCGTCAACTTCCAGTGGGTCAAATCAAGTGGATATTAATGTAAAAGAAAATCGACTGTCCAATTCTAGCGGCTTTAAGCAACGTGTGATTAGTCCATTAACATCTTTGTTCACTATTAATGGTGGTACTAACATTAATGTCAATATTAATATTAAATAAACGATTAAATTCATAAATTGAGTTGGCTATGTTTTTTATACCAAGGGAGCAAAAGAGTCACTTCACTCCCTCATTTAAGGGAGTGAACGTGCCTATTATGCAAGGGTCGTGCAAAATAGTATATTACATACTGTTTTATTACTGTCGAGAGATTAAGTAGTTAACCGAAACGCGAAGCGCCGAGCTTAACTTCATCTCGAGACAGAAATGAACATTTTCACCGAGGTTTGTATACTATTTTATTTACAACCATAATTATTATATTTATTTGTAATAAAAATTCTGGTAAGGTTTTGGCACATCGACTTGACAGTTTTGTGATGTTAGAGGCGTAAACGTCAGCTTATTCGGGAAATGTTGAGTAGTAAAGGTCTGCACTCCACCGGAACGGAGGGAAACAGTCCTCCAGGAGCAATCCAGATGTCTTAGTTCGAATGGCGAAGGAAACGAAATCAGTATTTCATTAAATTAACATCAATAATCTATTTGAATTCAAGTTTCCAAATAATTCTACTGTAACAATTAATACTAATAAATAGGCCTTGTTAATTTGAATATGGTTGAAAGGCTTTGTAATATACAGTGCATGTCTAAAGTATCCCCTCACTGATGTCTATTAAACGAAGTAGAATATAACGTTGAAACAAAAATAAAACAAACTTGATGACCATGTCAACTTAAAAATTTTAAATGGCATTTGAAAGGTAAATACATAGATATATCTTTAAGTTTCCTTCGTTTGTTAAAAAAACGTCGAATTTCACGGGTAGGATAACCTTTAATGTTGAATTAACATGTTTTTTAATTATTTTACTAAACTTGGCGGTTATTTTAACAACAGCCATTTCCCTATTTAGCAGCTCCTAGTGTAGTTAGTATAAAGTTTACAAAATATTTCGCTTATATGTTTATTCAGAAACTATTGACAAAAATAATTAGTTACTGTCCTACCACAATGTTTTTAACTATTATTGCGCCATTGTTTTGAATGTTATTTTACCATTTGTTCTGGTAGCGTTCTCCATATTTCCTAATTTCAAAGTGGTTTCTATAATGTAATGGTAAGTTGATCCTTTTATATTAGGTACGTATACATTGTCGTAATTCAGTAGTGTTAATGAATCTAATATTTATGATAAAAAAAAGAATTTGTAAAATATAATTATAATAAATAGCGTAAGTGTTTTTGGATTCCTTTAAACTTTAAACAATTCTTAGTTCCTACCAACATTCAGGCAAAGTCAACACAAGACTACGGATGCATTAACGAAGTCAATTCATTTACTGTTTCTTTTATATCAGTATAGAATGCAAATACACTGCTGCTGATTATGGTACTAAATCTGATGACATCTGCCTCATAAAAACTGAAAGTATGAGTATAAAAGAGAAAAACAAAAGTAACGACTACAAACTCTAATTATACTGAGAATAATTTTTTACCATTCGGCGATGTAAATATTTAAGTTTAGTACAGTATTTACAGATGAAAGAAAATAATAAACACAGGAAGAGCCAGTGAATATTGTATTAATATACTCAATATAACAGAAAAGCATAACTTTTTTGATCGCATAGAGGAAGGGAGCGGCTGGAGCTTGTTTTCAATGCGTCATTCTAATATATTACTATAACACCTTTGACATATTATAAATCAATAGTATTTATGTGCAACTGCTACAAATTATAGGATCAACTTTATATAAAGTCTTTGGTCCCTAACATTTATTAGTTCTTTCCTTCTCTTCCGTGAACCCTAATTCCCGAACACTTCTTTAACAGATCTTCTCAGAAATACATTATCAGTTCTTTCTCTCTTAGTATTATTGTAATTACATTCTATTCTTACCTATTTTAATCTTATTTTACCTGCTTGTTTGCAGTTCATGTTTGACAATCGAATAAAGGAGTTGGTCATAGTACTGTTTTAAGGGATTCATTTTGACGTTTCTTTAGTTATTTAGACCTCAGCAACACGAATGAAAAATATCCTGACTTTCTATTTCAATGATTTTATTTTAACGAATTAAACAGCAAGATAGTAGAAAACAACAAATAGTATTTCAAACAATCCTAAATGATTTGAAGTCTATCATATATTATTTAAGCCAGCAACTTTTCTTAACATGTAAACAGTCAAGTACGAAATGGACAAAAAAAATTGTCTCATATGCTGTTTTAGGAAATTTTGTGTTCTACAGCCTAAAATTCTACATTTGTGCAACAGTATTTTCATATGTATATTATAGTCATTTATAAATCAAATGCGGTTAGACTATGTTCTCGCTTGAGTGCATTTTTAAAGCACGAGCGACTGAACGGAGCAAGTACTTTTAATTGTGCGATCCGAGTTTGAGCAAGTTATGATGGCAGTAATTTTTACAACAAACGAATGTTTTACTAACGTTAAATTATATGTTAATTGAAAGGTAAATAATTTGATAATGTTAATAGTTGTCTAACATGATAAGCAGTCGACATTAAAAGTTCCTAATTATGTTTCGGCAGATTTCTATTGTATTAGGATTTAGTTGAGTACGACCTTCTTATATCTTAAGTCTTATATTTCCATATCATCCCTTAAGAAGTCCTATCGGTATTACAAGTATAGTTAATTATATTAAGAATCCCATAAATCAAAATAATCTTGACAAACATACATATAACTCTTTATAGACATATATGCGGATCCCATCTCATAGCCATTAACCACTGGTCTCCCTTTCTTTCATCAAACGAAAGACAAACGAAATGCTCTTCTGACCATTTAATTGTTTTACATTTATGTCCAATATAGATAGCATTTATAACTGGTGATGGGCACTATCGACCATTTTGACTATCGCTACTTTCAAGTACTGTCGATAGTAATGTCAATAGTTTTTATAGTCGCAATCACATAAAACTAACCAACTTTTCGCTATCCCACATGACACATGACAGAAAATGTAATTAATTATATGTAAAAATAGAAGGGACTGGCTGGATGAATGGCTAAAATTTTTCATATATTATTTACAGTCGAAAATAATTATTTCAATTAATCAATCTAGTGGACTAATGTGGTGGTTGATATATAAAATGTTGATGATATTTTAATTAAAAGACCGATAAAATAAGCCGGCGCCGGTCGCTATTGTGTTTTGAAATAGTTGATTATAATTATTGTATGCGTACAATATACGTAAGCCAAACACACATTTTGTTACATTAATGAAATTCTTTAGGATCATATGTAAAGAATTCGCTGATATAATAAAATGTGTGATTGGCTTATGTATTACACGCATACAATAATCAACTGCCTCAAGAAACACCTGAGGGAGAAGAATGAGAAAAGAAACGAAACTTAATATTTTATTTATAAATATGTGTGTGTATTATATAAAAACACTTTCCTTTCTCACTTTTCTTTGTATACACAGAAGAAAAATGTCATTTGGTATAGATTGTAAATAAAAATGAATCCTTCAAAAAGTCTATACCGCATGTGTCAAATTTCATTAGGTATAGGGATTCAATGTTTACGTGCGATTTATACGTATACAAGTAACAGGTGGCAACGTGGCACCCCTACTGTCCGTCACCAATCCCGGCAACAATCGACATCACAAGGATTTTCTCCGATCTTCCCACTTCTCCCCACCAGAATTTACAATCAATGTTTAGCTGCGAACACGTTGCGATCTAGTCTGCAATAAAAGCCGTCTTATTACTGAAACGGGAAACATCAAATGGCCGCGGCGATCTCCTGATCTAGTAGTTCATTATTATTTTCAGAATCCTTTTTTATTTACCTTATTAGGGTTATTTTTTAATTTTATTAGAATTACGCTTTTGTTTGTGTCATGCAGCGTGAACGCAGCGTAATAATTCTCTGCATTTACTGAAAAGAAAAAGAAAAACAAATCCTTGCAACTCGTAAATATTATTTCTGAACGCATTACAAACACTCAAGTCCGTGGTCTAATAGTTACTGCTAACTTGTATTTTCGAGCATGTATCGGTCGCGCTGGCATTGGAGAGGAAAGTAGGGGCGCCATGTTGTCACGTATTGCATGAATTGATCGCCTATGACTAATGAAAACTGACATATGCTGTATGTTTGAAACAGTATGAAATTCAACTTTTACATATGTGATTTTAAATATAGCGGAAATACTTTAAATTTCAATTGTGATATAAAAAGAACACTAATGGCAGACAGAATACAATGAAATTTAAAAATACTCATTTTTCTAAATAAAAATTATTATATTCTTATTAATTATATTTACTCTTTCTTGCATAATATATTTATTTATTACAAAAATAAATCCATTGTGTTTGTCAACCCGATATTATTAATAATAATCTGAATAATCTCTATAGAAAATAGGTAATAGCAAATATCGCTAGTTATTATCGACAGTATTCTAGTTATTACTAAACATGCATGATTGTTAAACATTTAACGACAGTTTCCGACATCTTAGTAGAGATTAATCTTGACATGAATCAAAAATGCATATACATTTATTATGTACTTCGAATTATTAAGAAGAATTATAATAACTCCACTGTTTCAAAGAAAAAATGCAAAAAAGAACTTATTGAATTATAACTTCCGCATTAAAAATTATCTAGATAATTGCATCTCTATTGACATAATTGCTATTGTCGATGGAGTGATAAATTTTAGTAATTTGAAAATAATTATTTTGTACTCTTCAAAAACTCAGTGGACTATCTTCACATCCAATCAGATAAGACACTCTAGAGAGACCGAACATATTAAACCGATAAGATTTCGCAATAATAAAACGACAGCCATACCTGCCAAATATCGACCTTATTTTCGATATTCTGCAACATGAAATTGAAACACCTTGACATGACGTCACCGTCTAAATTTGGCACCCAAATATACCTACACAATACCTGAGAACTAATCGAATATTCTTACCATTAGTGAACTATATTACAGTGGTATACGAATTATATCTACATAAATGCATATTTAATGTTTTATTAGTATTACACACGTTTATTGGGAGTGTGTTTAAAGTTTATAAAAAGTATTTGAAGTATACATCTCTCCCATGAAAAGAACCGGTTTCTATAGGATTGCGTAAACGTTAATGCCTTTAACCTGCATACATATCTCTCTCTGTGTGTGTGCGTTGTACATACAAGAAAAGAAGGAAAGTTTTACATTTTATATATTGCTTTTAGTGAAAGGGAATATAAAACGGATGATCAATACCATTCATAAAATCTCAAATAACAAGGTGTGATGTAAAGAGGTTACGGCTAGTAAATTATTAATGACATTTTATCTCCAAAATAATAATAATATTATCTTGATGATTTATGTCATAAGATTCATATGAATTTTATCAGACTACAGATAAATACAGCGAGTATAGTAATGAATTCTCAATTTAGAAGGTATTTGCTAAAATTTAACTTTTAATGTTGCATCATCTGAAGCTCAAGGTAATAGCAATATATAAATACAGATGATACATATTCCTACAAACATAATCGTGTAGGACTTAAAGTTGATACTGCTCCAGTTATTCAATAGTGTAAGTTATTCAAGTAAGAAATCTATTTCTTAGAAAATATATAAAACGGTTATACATCTCAGAAGAGCTATCTATACCACATTTCTCCTGAAGGCTGTTTGTGTAGTGTACTTCAATTTATATTTTGCATTCTTCTTTTATTATTCTCCATAATTTCCAACACCTTTCTTCCAGTTGTAGGAAATTTATAAAATCCGTTAAGACATTAGCACACCATCTTATTCTCCATGTTTTTATTCTTTACTATAGGTTTGTCAGGACCCATTTCTGAGCAGTTCTTGAACTAGTGCGCAAGCCATTTGAATAAAACTGTTCAAATGGTGGTTTATTGTTTTAAAAATTACTTTACCTACTATAACCATGTTCTCCAGTTTAGCAAATGAGCGTCTCTGTCTCTAAGGGCAAAGTGCACGTAATGGTATAATTATTGTAGGAATTTATGAACACGTCAAAAGTGAATTTAGTATTGTCACATACTCCTGGACAAGCTGATCCATTTTTTAAACATAAAGCATCTCTGGACGAAATTCAAAGAAACCTAAACTTACATTTTTGGATCCGCTATGTGTCCCAAAGATTTAAGGAAAATAGAAATTCTTTGATATCATTGTTCTGCGCATTATGGATTATTGTTCTGGATATTTTGAGATACATTGAAACCTATTCGATTCTCATTCAGAAAAAAAAACCATTTGGATTATCAATAACAAAAAGGAAGACCATTTGTCGCAGGACTTACATAAATCAAATAGACATCCAAACATAAATGAAAGTATGTAATTAGTGTCCTTCGACTGAAGCCAGACCATCACTGATAGATATATCACTTCAATTGAGACTTAAAAGAACTGAGAACAACTGATTGTTTGATTTGAAACTGTAAATTGTTTATAATGTGTGCACAATCACAACTAAAATATCTTTTAATAAGAGCGGCACTGTGATTTTCTCGGTTCGTCAATCAAATCTTTTCGGCGAATATTAACATTATGAACATAGTAAATATGGACGGCTGCAGTGTATAATGATTTTTTAGAAGAAGCAAGCTTGGTGCAAAAACCTACGTCCATCCATATTCGGCCAACCAGCATCAACAAATTTTGGGAAATTCGATTTCTACCTCTGACGCCAAAAAAGAAACGCTAACATGAACTCTGAGCCATCCGAATCCACCTGACATCCAAACTATCCAGACAAGGGCTATACACCGAATCCATAAAAATTAAAATAATATAATACAAGAGCATCAGCCGAAAGACATTTACTGCGGATGCTAAATATGTCTATGCGAAAAAATGATTTTTAAATTGCAGTAAGCACGTTTTATTAAGTGATGGGTATTGATTTTAAACCTTGAATTTTCATCCATGAACAACGCCAAATTGTTTATGCATTTCCTGCGATTCATCCTAACTCCACCAACTGACAGATGCACATCAGCATCGACTGTGAACATTACCACTCAACAAAATATTTATTCTCTTTAACTTATAGACAATGTCGACCAATAATAATAAAGAAAACAAAAAAATGACAACTCGCTTCGACGTATGTCAATATTCCTGAGGATCAATAACAGAATTCGATGCAAAAGCCTATCAAACGCCTTAGAGAAGTCCAACAGATTCAAAACAGAAACACAACCGCCGTCGGTTGCAGAAATAATGGTCATCAGTTATTTTTGACAAAGCAGTAGCACAGGTGCAGTCAGGTCGGAACCCAGATGGACCGATGGAAGAATGTTTTATCGTATAATGTAAGCTGCGGGTTGAAGTGACACGATCCTCACCAGCACCTTTAAAAGTGTTGAAAGAATACTTACAGGACACAATCCGAATTAGTTTCCGGCCTAGAAGTCTGATTTAATATTTGTGAAATATAACACATAAAATTTATAGAATTACTTGAAATGTTATTGCTGTTCTTCTTTCCAAATAGGTATGAAAATCTGATACTCAGTTTTTGCTTTTAGCTCAAATTTCTTCGTCTTAGACTTTTCCGTGTTATTAAACCGATTTAACCGATACAATTTTAAGTGAAATGCTCTCATATTAACCAAACTACAACCGGTCCTCATTTTTTCACCTTGAAGAAATTTGAATAAAAAATTCCTCTTACCAGAAAGAAAAAATATTTATTTATTAATTCCGTCTTTGAACAACATTTTCATGTGTTTGTATGAAATAGCTGTTTGAAAGTACATACTAGTAAATAAACTGTATTGAACTTATGAGTTTGATTACATATTTAAACGCAATATTGTCGCAATCGATAAGTACATATTTTATATGAGGTGACACTTTAGGACACGTCAGAGTAATTATATATTATTATTAGGTTACAACATCCTCTCCGTACATTTCCAAAATTGCTTCTCAAACTCGGGATTATACGTATCTAGACATGAATTTATTACTATAGGAATGAATAAATTTATCGGTCTGTGGATCAATTATCATGCACTCACAAGATAATCGTAAATTATTATGTCTTCATAAATGTTTGCTAGATCGTTTTAAATAATAAATTCTGAATTATTCCAATTAGTATTTAATATATATAAGTTATGGATGGCAATGCATGTGCATGCATGTGTACAATATATGTACATGCATCACCAATACAGTTTAAGAGTTATAGGCATCAAAATTATATATTTATATTATATAATTGTATATTTATGTATGCTATTCGTTTAATCAACTTTAACTTCGTCTGAGTTTTGTTCGCTTGGCATAGTAATCTCAACAAATTTTAGAACTATCTTTGACCAATTTTTCACTTGTTCATTCTAGCTTGAGTAACAATTCTTTCAAATTGTTTAAGTTCTCGCCTCCATAATCTCCTCTATGGACAAGACCACATGCAATTACCTGCATCTCACAACCATCGCAACCGTATTGTTAGTACTCACAGTACGCCTTAGCATTTATTGGTGCCATTGGCCTGCCTCCATTGCTATTTGGATTTGACTCTTTTGGGGTCATCTCTGGTTTTTTTCTGGTTTATTAGCCTTCGTCACACCAGCATTCGATTATGTTGTTTGATACCCTCTTGATGTTAATAATCCTATCATTTCACATGCCTTAACGTGTTGTTTTGTACTTGCATTGTGATGGGTCCCTTGCTAGGAGATTTCTTATCTCATTCATGATTCTCAGCTAGCGAAATAAAATAAGTAAAGTAAATGATATTATTGTTTGCATAAATGTCTATTTCCTTTAAACGGTCCACGATATTTGCGGTACCGATTATCCAAATTGTGAAGAAGAATGTGACTATTTTTTCTTCGTCCCTCGGTCTATAATATATTTTCTCTTACCTTCAGATACAGTAGCGGCTACCCATGTAGGATCTTTAAGGCGTTCATCAGCGTAATCTCACAGAAGTTAAATATATTTAGTCAATATAGGCGCCATATTGCATTTAGGTTTGTCATATTCGTATAGCAGCGTGTTTTTCTTTCCACGTTTTTGAAGCATATAGAAGAATTGCTTCTATCGACCTATCGTATACCAATACCTGCATGCTACTCAAGTCCCTGCTTCGTAGGCAATTTCGTTCAGATAGGTACTTAACGGGTTGTTGAAGAGAAAGTGAATTGCCACGGAGCCAAAGCCAAAATTTTCGAGAGTGCGGTATAAATCGAATTTATCCTGTTTAACGTTGAACAACAGCATTATATACTCGTACAATAGCCTAATGTCTGTGTTCAGGGTCCAATTGTGAATACTAAATGAGAATGAATGTGAGACACCTTGTTAATTCTGTGGTCACAGGCAATAAGGGAATTTGTCAAAATGGATCATTTTTCAGTAGACAGGTTTTTGTATCTGTGATCATAATTTTGAGAATATTATCGCTTTTAAAGGCTCTATTACATTCTAGTATTGTCTTCAAAAACAAATTAGTACACCATTACTGTGAAAAAGAAGTAAATCTTCTTAGATTATCATTATATTTTCACTTATCTCCTTAGCGCACAAAAAATGACAAGATGTTTCAGCAATAGGGAGTCAAGTACATACACTAATACCCTTTCTGCTCGCTTTCTTAAATACTCTTCTTCAAAAAATGTGGCCAATAATAATTTCGAAATAAGCATCAATAGCATATTTGAACCTTTATTTTAAACAGAAAATAAAATGTTGAAATTGAACAATGTTTGAAAATAATGTTAAAACATTAGTGACAAACAAAAATTAATTAAGCAATTTTTTTTTTGCAACAAAATCAGTTTTTCTTTTTTATTCGCCTTTTTTCTTTTGTAAATATTTCTTGAACAAATCTAGAAAATCGAGAAAATGTTCTTAAGCCATTACTTTTACCTCAAACACATTTTTTTCATCTTCTTCTGAAATGAGTTCCCGACAATTCATTTTACATATTTTCAAGTCTCTCTGTTTCCGTTCTTCTCGTATACCCCCTTTTACTCTAGTATATTGTATAGCATTATTTCCATTTTTTTCATAGCTGTTCTTTTCTTAAGTGAGCTATTTGGTTTTCCTTTTACTTTCTTCTACGTAGTATAAGGAAGTATTGTGACGATGAAAATTTTCGACCTCGAGATTTTTGCAGATGTCCCCGTTTTGAGGTCCCCTGATACCAAAAAAGTGGTTTTTAAAAAATGTCTGTGTGTCTGTGTGTGTGTGACCACGATAGCGGTCAAACCGCTGTAGATATCAATTCCAAATTTTGTATTTACGAATATAATCTCCCTCTTGAGAACTGATTAGATTTTGAGCAAAATCGGAAGTAGTAGTTTACTTCAGTGAAAAAATCGAATTTTGCAAATATCTCGTCAATTACTAAGTTTAAACAAATTTATAAAGAATTCAAATGTACTCAAAATTAAATTTGAGAAAAATTGTATTAATAAAGGTTTTCGAAATTCCTACCGGAAGTAGGCCTTTTACTCTTATCGAAAATCAGTTTTTTGCGAATATCTCGCAAGTCATGCTTTCTAGGCAGGTACATTACGAGTATAAAAGTATTTAGAAAGTACCACTTTTACTCTTATCCAATAGCGATTTTTTTGCAAATATATCGTAAGTTATGCATTCTATATATATTTATCAAGAGTACAAAAGTATTTAAAACTATATTTGCAATATTTTTTCTATATATGAAATTTCAAAATTCGGACCGGAAGTAGCACTTTTACTCTTAGCGAGGAGCACTTTTTTGATATCTTGCGAAGTACCTATGCATTCTATAGCGATTTATTAAGAGAATGAAAGTACTTAGAATAGGATTTTGAATAAGTTTTGTATTAAAAATTTTTTTAAAATTGTACAGTTTGAAACGCTCATACGTATAAGAAAGTCGTGTGGTGGCCACACCTCATTTTTTCATTTTCTTGAAAATGCATCTGATCCGAATCAGGAATGTAGGGCACATCAATAGTACTCTCGTCACTATTTCTTGCCAATGCCCTGTCTTTAGTTTGGAAATCTAAATCTGTTAGAACAGTTTTTAATCATGATTATGTTTGTCGAATTCTTTGTTCTTGGTCTTGATTTTCGACATATACTCGCACTTCTGTTGAATTATTACATATAATATTTTCAGTTTCGATAATCACATTACTAATAACATGAAGCTCTTTATTTATATTGACAATATCAGTATTGTCTTTGTTTGTAGGAAAGGCGTTTTCTAGATTTAGACAGTTCGCTATAAAAACCTCTAAAACATTAACATCTATTTTCGTATGGTTTTGGTCTGTTCTTCACAAGAAGAATAATACAACTGCGACGTCAACAATACCGCAATAGCTTGAATTTCCATTCAACGCTTTTTGCTAAACGGATATAAGAATACTTAATTCTTCCCTTTCATTTGCCCAAAAAGGATATATGTACACATACATTTTTTCAGCTCATCAAGTGATTTAAATTTTAGAAATTTTGTGAATGCTAAAAGGATCTAAGTATACATATATCTTTTTTGCAGGAGTTATTTGGCAGAAATTCAAGAAGAAATCTACATATTCCTTTACAGCTGGTTGAAATCTTGCAAATCCACAACATTTTTGAAGTTTTTAGGGTATAAGTGCACATATTCCATATCAAGAGCCTCTGATTTTCCTTCTTCTAATCCACACAGACTTATTTCCTTACGTCAGATCATGCATTTGCACTTCCGAAATATTAATTCCAAAAAAAAAATGAGGTGTGGCCACCACACGACTTTCTTATACGTATGAGCGTTTCAAATAATAGAATTTTAAGAATTTTTTTATATAAAAATTATTCAAAATCCTATTCTAAGTACTTCTATTTTCTTAATAAATCTTTATAGAATGCATACTTTGCAAGATATTATCAAAAAAGTGCTACTCGCTAAGAGTAAAAGTGCTACTTCCGGTCCGAATTTTGAAATTTCATATATACAAAAAATATTGCAAATTCAGTTCTAAATACTTTTGTACTCTTGATAAATATATATAGAATGCATAACTTACGACATATTTGCAAAAAATCGTTATCCGATAAGAGTAAAAGTAGTACTTCCGGTCTGAATTTTGAAATTTCTTTTATACAAAAGATATTGAAAATTTTGTTTTAAATACTTTTATACCCGTAATGTACTTGTCTAAAAAGCATGACTTGCGAAATATTCGCAAAAAACTGATTTTCGATAAGAGTAAAAGACCTACTTCCGGTAGGAATTTCGAAAAACTTTTTAAATAAAATTATTTTCAATTTCAATTTTAAGTATATATGAATTCTTTATAAATTTGTTTAAACTTAATAGTTGACGAAATATTGTCAAAATTCGATTTTTTCGCTGAAGTAAACTGCTACTTCCGGTCTACCGATTTTACTGAAAAACTAATCAGATCTTAAGAGGGAGATTATACACGTAAATACAAAATTTGGAATTGATATCTACAGCGGTTTGACCGCTATCGTGGTCACACACACACACACAGACACACAGACACACACACACACACACACACACACAGACACACAGACATTTTTTAAAAAAATGAGGTGTGGCCACCACACGACTTTCTTATACGTATAAGCGTTTCAAATTATAGAAATTTAAGAATTTTTTTTACAAAAATTATTCAAAATCCTATTCTAAGTACTTCTATTCTCTTAATAAATCTCTATAGAATGCATACTTTGCAAGATATTATCAAAAAAGTGCTCCTCGCTAAGAGTAAAAGTGCTACTTCCGGTCCGAATTTTAAAATTTCATATATACAAAAAATATTGCAAATCCAGTTTTAAATACTTTTGTACTCTTGATAAATATATATAGAATGCATAACTTACGACATATTTGCAAAAAATCGCTATTCGATAAGAGTAAAAGTAGCACTTCCGGTCTGAATTTTTAAATTTTTTGTATACAAAAGATATTGAAAATTATGTTTTAAATACTTTTACACCCGTAACGTACTTGTCTAAAAAGCATGATTTGCGAAATATTCGCAAAAAACTGATTTTCGATAAGAGTAAAAGACCTACTTCCGGTAGGAATTTCGAAAAACTTTTTAAATAAAATTATTCTCAATTTTAATTTTAAGTATATATGAATTCTTTATAAATTTGTTTAAATTTAGTAGTTGACGAAATATTGGCAAAATTCGATTTTTTCGCTGAAGTAAACTGCTACTTCCGGTCTACCGATTTTACTGAAAAACTAATCAGATCTCAAGAGGGAGATTATACACGTAAATACAAAATTTGGAATTGATACCTACAGCGGTTTGACCGCTATCGTGGTCACACACACACACACAGACACACAGACACAGACACACACACACACACACACACACACACACAGACATTTTTTAAAAACCACTTTTTCGGTATCAGGGGACTTCAAAACGTGGACATCTGCAAAAATCTCGAGGTCGAAAATTTTCATCATCACAATACTTCCTTATACTACGTATAAGAAAGTAAAACACTTTTTTGGTATCAGGGGACTTCAAAACGTGGACATCTGCAAAAATCTCGAGGTCGAAAATTTTCATCATCACAATACTTCCTTATACTACGTATAAGAAAGTAAAAACAATTTGGAGATAAGTCGACTTATTCCCTTATTGCCTGTGACCACAGAATTGGAAAGAAATGGTGCGACAACATTCAGGTCGCCTCGACATGGCTTATTTGGTTTTCCCACATTTTTTGTTCTAAAGGATTCCATTTATTAAAAATTATTTAAAAAAATGTTTTTTTTAGGATTCCGTATTTATTATGGTCTAAATCAAATTAGCTGATCATATTTGGTATATTTGGCTATATTTTTCGTGTGTAGCTTAATACGAATAAAAACTAATAGAGCTGCCCATAGAAAACGAACTACCGGACATTGAATTTTAAGATTTATATATGATCTTCTACTTTAAATGAAATAAATTTTAATGAAAATACTAATTTAAACCTGGGCCTCTGCATTTACGTATCATTTAATTTCAGTTTCTTCTGTTTTAAAATGCGCATGCAATGACGAATGTAGTTGGCAATGCCTATACATTCTATGTTTCTCGTTCATACTAAAAAGTACAACATGAACAATCAATGTGAGAATTGAAGAATATAGGTTATTAAACAAGAACAAAATTATAATTGAATACATAAATAAGGATATACGTTTGTACAGCGGTGCAGAATACATATACCTACATGTTCCTTTCCTGTCTCTCCATTAGAATCTCTGTTATGTATTTTTTCTTACTACTATATCCGTATACGCAGGACGCGCTTATTCAATTGGTGTATGACACACGCTGTATAGGATATGGTAACCTTGAAACATTAATACTGTGGTTGTGTACGAATATATTATGTTATTCAACATTGGCTGTTTATTTTAAAGTGCGATGACTGTACATATATAATATTGTTATTTTTAGATGAGAGACACTTTTTTAAATAGAAGGAATTATAGTAACGAAAGCGAAAGAGAACAGACACTTATGCATATGCATTTATATTTATCCACCTACGTAAGCACAGGAGAGAAAAAAGAGAAGAAGAAAAAACGTGTATTTTTTATCATGTCACATGTTCACCAGATCTCGGAGTTAATTACAGTACCAGGAACAGTTCCAAAGAGTGTCCCATTACTCGTGTGAGCTCTTTCACAATTGTGTTTCGGTGTAATTGCGCCAGGCATTCCTTACCGGTTTTTGTTTACATTCTCGAAACAAACGGAATTCGAGAGTACATGGCAACACGGATTCGCGTGCATGCAACATCTAAAGTTGCTTCTTCCTGTTCCTACGTAACCGCTGGCTGCATCGACCATCTTGTAATTTTACCCAATTTGTTTGTTTTTATGAGGAAGTAATCAGGTCCGTGTGCATGTACAATACATGGTATGCGCATATACAGCTTCTAGAAGTATTATACGATGCACGTGTCAAAAATTAAATTTTTAACCTCGTGTCTTACAAAAGAACTTTGCAGTATAGCATTAATCGATTACGACGAAATCATTAAGGGAATTACATGACATGCAACTTGAAAATTAGCATCTAGTTCATGATTGCGGTTTATAATTCGGAAAATATTCCAAAAAGTGGCGTTCATATTGTGAAGCACACTTTGGAATTGCTTCCAAATTCCCATACTGCAACTTTAAACTAGATACCACTTTTTCTGTTGGATAAAATTTACGTTGCTGTTTCGACAACTACCTGTATAGTGTTATCCCAAAAAGGCAAAAGTAAGTTACCACATCTCGAACAAATCAATTGATCTTCGTCTTTCCTTATATTTGTGCCCAAATTAGAAGCTTTTTTAGTTGTAGAATTACTTGGAAACCATTCATTGAATATACAAAGTCCTATCTACGTAAACAATTATTTGTTTCCATATCAAATGTTGAGAAAAAGTTATTTAAAATTCAAATGTTTATAACCACTGTCTATAACATCCGCCCACATTAGAATATATGTGTTTATTAAGTTACCGTTCCGATAACGTTTATTCATAGTAGAACAATTATATTTTGAAACACGGTAACGGGCAATTCGACAACACTTTCAAGGCAATTTCTAGCGTGTACATTAATATATTCCAATGGAGTTGGATCATTTCTCGAGTGGTAGACGTAAATTACCAAGCTAGTTGAGGTAATACGACACAGAGCTTTGAATAAACGAACTCAAACACATGTTATGTTATCTTATATTTCAGATACCTTCCAGTAGGTAGACCAGCTCTTTTCAAGTCTATATGTCATCTAATGCCCTCATATTTGACCGATCGACGAAACTAAGTTACTACGATTGTATACCAATCTAGACAATTCACTTCATTATCTACCCCATCGTAAGTAAAATATTGATCCTTTCCTTTTCAACGAATTATTACTGTTATTGGAACCGTAGGCTGTGTGCAGACATCTACCATAATAATATCTTTCGGAAGATTACAACTCTGGAAAACTGCACGGTGTTACTAGAAAATCTTGTATAACGACTGCTGTAAAGACACTCAAATAAAATTGACTTATTATAAAACTTCAAATTCTCTTCCTATCCGGTAGATTTGAAATAGTAGATGTTTTTTTCGATTTCTCTTACGAATTTCCAATCATACCATCGACACTGACTCAAATAAATCTTATAGTATATCACTTGCCCGTTGGAAATTTTCTACCTCTGTCGCATATGTCAATTTTGATCATTGGAGCCAGTTTTACTTGATTAATTAATCCCACGTTCATACATGTATTGACTTTTCTACAATTAGAATCTATAAAAGGAAATGTTTCAATTCAGCAATAATGTTTATTCTGGAGGCTAAGAAGGCAAATCACCGGGGAAATTGTCAAATCCTTCCTAGGTATTAATGATATTTATACTGTTGAAGATAAAATTGAATGCCTCTAATGGAGTAGAAATGAAGTAGCAAAACTTATAAACACTTACACACACAATTTACACTAGATGAATTCATCACTCAATGCCATTTTTAAGCATATCTACTTATGGGTTAATCAATTAATGCATAACATTAGAAAGGATGGATTGAAAATGCAGGTATATGCATATACAGTGCGTGTCTAAGTCTCCCCTCCCCCTGTAATTTTTTAAACCAAGTGGAATAAAACGTTGAAACAAGGGGGGAAGACTTTAGACATGCATACATTACTCGTTTTTAAGAATTGAAATTATTTTTAATTTTGAGAGCAATAAAAACCTAAGACCTTTCTTTCCCAACTACTTACGGCAAGATATTTCATTTAATTATTTATTAGATATCTTGTTTATGATCTTCAATGTTCAATGTTTCTATTATTTTTTTATCGCACTTTTCTCTTAATACATCAGTCGCTACTCTAGTGTCTCTCAGAATTCTTTAAAAGGACCCAGATTCTACGTCTCTTACTACTTTGTCATCTCTCATTTACTTAGTGCTCACTACTACTACCTACCACTACCACCACCTTACTACCCCTCGTAGATACCCGATTTCTTCCTGAACTCTTTATCGGCGTCCGCTTCATGAATAACTGAATCTATCAGGATTCACTAAACATTAATTTTCTTTTTAATTCTTCAGTTATTTAATTTAAATAAAAACCTTAAGATAACCCTGCTCATTTTTTTATTAATACTTTCTCTTACAGCACAGCATTCTGGACCTTAGATGAGTAATCATGCCAATATTACATAATTAATATTTCTCTTTAATTAGTTACTTATTTAAATTAAATAAAAACTTTAAGGTAACCCTGCTCGTTTTTTAATAATACTTTCCCTTACAGCACAGCATCCTGGACCTTTGATGAGTAATCATGCCAATATTACATAATTAATATTTCTCCTTATTCAATAATTGTTCACTTTATACATATGTAACTGAAGCAATTTCACAACCAACTTAAATAGCAAGTGCAACAATTTGACGACTAACGTAAGAGCGAGTGCATACAATACGTATGTATGTACTTCTCTACATGTATATGTATACGGCTATGTATAAATATATCTACCCGTAAAACATACAGAAACCATCGATGTGTAACGTTAACATGATACAATTAGTGACATCCAGACGTCTAGAAGTTAATATACCGTTCAAGACGACAACAATATTCACATCATTTTAGAACCCGCATTCAACTAGTAATTCTGGTATTTATAATAATATAATGACCGTTTAGGAATTCATATGAGCTCGGTTCTAAGCAATAAAATCAATTATATCACGTCGGTAATAATTTTATTGAACGTGATTTAATCCCTTCACAACATCATTGACATTCTGATAAACCGGTCACTGATGGATAAATAAATATTTATTGTGATGATAAGTAGGTACTTAGAAACGGTCATGTTTTATATTGGAAATTTAAAAAAGAAAACGTTCTCCGTGTGTATTTTGACTGAACGGCTAAAAATATGAACACTTTCTAAACTTAACACACTTCTAGTGTTAAGTTTGTGATCTGAGTCGCAACAATTGATTGGCTTTTGGACTATAAATGTAAACCGAACGTATTTAAACTTTATGTCTATGGTGTTACTTAAAACCTAATTTGGAACAACTTTCCTCTAATGAAGTGTTGACATAATAATAATTTATCCTGTACGAATATTTTTCTAAATATACTCCACTAACCTATCTGCAATTTTACAGATATAAAAGAGAAGAAGCACTTATAGCAAACTTAGCAAGACTGATTATGAAGATATGAAACTATTAAACAGTTACAGATAATGTAATACAAAATGCGTCAAATTTACTCCTTGCACACCACGTTCTAGAGCAGGTCGAAAACTGTTCGCTAAATAGTGGCGAACTAAGTTATATCTTGCTATATGAGAACTAACATCAAAGAAATTGCTAGCGAACACCTAGCGAAAAGCATTTTCATTGTGGACATTTTATGTGTAGTAAAATTTAAGTTTGCGGATGTTTTAAGTTTACAATACGTAAGGATAGCCGCAGCAGCAGCAATAAAAGAATATTGCGTCAAAATCAAATTAAACATGTGTTACAATAAAGATACATCTACTAATTTCTTTACGGCACAAGCAGGTTTGACGAAATTAACATTAGCATCATCAGGTTATGTTTTTGATTCAAAACAATATTTGTAATAGCTTAGGTATAAGCTTAAGTAAGCGATCTCTGTAAATTTCAAATCAGTTCTGTATATACATACAACGCGGTTTTTATTAATCAGTGCTAGTTAGGATGACAACATAGTTGTCGAAATACGTAGGTATTTAGTTTTTGAAGCATTTTTGTAGTCATGGTGTTTTTCGTGTATTTTATTACTTTTTGCTTAAGTACAAGCAATCAGGACTGACGTGACTCTATATCTAACTTAAAACGCGTTATTTTTATAAATGGATAATAATAGATAACTATGGACGATATTTCAAAGTTATCCTTTTCTACAAGTTCACTGCATAGCATATAATTCAAAATTTCTGATTTTCTTTATACTAAAATATATTCCACATTTGTGTATTAATAAGTATCTATGTTGTGTAAATGTTATATTACATTAAGTAAACCAGCCTATGTACAACATTTTTAATAACGAAGAAATCGTATAATATTCAATTTGAGGTTATAGGCATACGTAAAACAAGGTACCCGAAACACCGGTTAAAAATTCTCCCGTGAACGACAATTTGATTCACTGATTAGCGTTAACCCATGATGGAAAAACACAAATTTTTACTAACCTGCGTTTTACCGATTACGCTATCCGGCTTTAAAAAAGAAATTCATGTGCCGATAGAACTCATACACAGATGACTCAAGTACCGTAATAATTTTTAATTTGCAAATGGAAAAAAGAATCATGATAACAGATTGTTTAAAAGAATAATGCGACCAACCAAAAACAGTACTGATTTTCATAAGAGATTACTGCAAATTAATGTGCTTCCTATAACAATATCACGGGTAAAGATAAAACTGAACGAAAACTTACTTGTGTTGTGTGGGAAAGAACACTTTATTCTTTATCAAACACGCCTATCTATTTACACAAAGGACAGAAACAACTAACTCTTTTGCAGATCTTCAGATTGTGATGTTTCCAAGTGTTAGAATATGCGCTAAGAATCGTTAGTTGTTTTGGTAACTTTAAGTTGGCATAACTAGATATAAGATAGAAGTAAGATGATGGTCGTTGTGAAAAAGTGTCAACTGCGTAATGGCTTTGTTTGAATAAAATATCTTACATAAAAACCTGTGCAAAGCGTTTTATTCTTCAGGTTATGTGCCCAGACAGGCTGAAGGACACGAAGAAGTATTAAGTATAGAGAAAACAACGAAAAAACGGCGGTAGTAGCCAGCACAAACAAAAAGGAAAAAGTAAGGTTAAAGTTTTGGCGGTAGTTTTTGTGCGACAGGGCGTATGCACAGGTGGTTTTGTTAAACAAAGGAAAGAGGAAATTAACAGTGAAAAATGTCGCAAACCAGGAGTTATACAATAGAACCGTTGGATGGTAAAAATTATTACAATTGGAAATTTCGTATGGAAATGATATTAGGTGAGAACGGAGTACTGGAATTTGCAACAAAAGAAAAGGTTATAAGCGCAGAAATTACTGAACAACAAAAGGAAGACTGGATTAAAAAAGATGCGAAGGCTAAATCATTAATAATTCAGGGTGTGCAGGACTCACAGTTAGAATATTTGCGTGACAAAGATACAGCATTCAAAATGTGGAGTACATTAGAGGAGAAATATGAGAAAACAGGCTTGCCTGGACAGCTTTATTTAAAGAAAAAATTGCTTTCTATGAAATTAACAGAAAAACAACCAATGGAAGAATTTTTGCATGAATTCGATGAAGTAGTGAGAGAATTAAAAATATCAGGAGCAGATATGAAAGATGAAGATCATATTTGTAATATTTTATTAAGTTTACCCAAGTCCTATGACACAATTGTAACAGTGATTGAAAATTCCAAGGACTTAACTTACTCTGAAGTTAAAAAGAAGCTAGTAAGTGAATATGAAAAACGAAACTTGAATAGGCAAAAGGAAGAAAACTCACAAAGTACAGGTTATGCATTTCAAGCACAAAAGTGGGAATGTTACAGATGCGGTGAAAAGGGACATTTTAAAAGAGACTGCAGAGTGAATATACATGGCTCATGGAGAAAAAAGGACAAAACAAACAGTGAAAATAGACTTTCGACATCAAGCTCTAGAAGCAATTTCAGTGGTGTCAATTCAAATCGAGGGTCAAGTTCAAGTGGTTTTAGTTCAAATCGAGGTTCAAGTGGTTTCCGAAATAGATTTAGTAGATATAGAGAAGGTGACAGGAGGAGCAACTATACATCAAACGAAGAGAAAGAAGAAGAACCAGAAAGTGACAAAAGTGCGTGTTTCATGTTAGAAACAAAAAGTGAAAATTCCCAGGATGATAGGGATTGTATACATTTCTTTGTTGACTCGGGGTGTACCGATCACATGGTCAATAGAAGGGATTGCTTTGCTGAATTCATAATGCTCAAAGAGCCAATTAAAATAGCAGTAGCAAAGAATAATGAATTTTTGTTGGCTATGGGAGTTGGTCACATAAATGTAATGAGTAATGTAGGATGTAAAAAGGTAGATTGTACTATTAGAAATGTTTTGTATGTACCTAATTTAAGAAGGAATCTTTTGAGTGTAAAGAAATTGGAAATATCAAATATTAAGGTTATTTTTGAAGGTGGAAGGGTTAAATTGATAAACAAATATAATAGCCTGATAGGTATGGGAACTAGAGAAAATTTGTATGAGATATCATTTGTACTATCAAAAATTGAATCAATGAATGTGGGAAATATTGACAGTGATTTTACAAAGTGGCATAAAAGATATGGGCATATTGGGTTTTCAGGGCTTAGAGAATTAATAAATAAACAGATGGTCAATGGATTAGAAAAAGTAACAGTACAAGACAATGATTTTTGTGAACCTTGTATAAAAGGAAAAACAACTAGATTTCCATTTGGTTCTAGAACTAGAAGTAAAAGGATTTTAGAGATAGTTCATTCCGATGTTTGTGGGCCTATTACACCTGCTACATTTGAGAATGAAAAATATTTTGTTACCTTTATTGATGATTTTTCAAATTTTTGTGCAGTATATTTAATTAAAGAGAAAAGTGAGGTATTTGATAAATTTAAAGAATATGTAAATATGACTGAGTCAAAATTCAATGAGAGGATATCAAAATTGAGGTGTGATAATGGGGGTGAATATATTTCAAAAGATATTAAAACGTTTTGTGTAGAGAAAGGGATCATTTTGGATTACAACGTACCTTACAGTCCACAGCAGAATGGCAAAGCTGAAAGAAAAAACAGAAGTTTGGTAGAAAGAAGCAGGACAATTATGGAAGAATCGGGAATACCGAAGGAATTTTGGGGTGAAGCAATAAGAACAGTAAATTACATCATGAACAGGGGAACATCAGCAAGCCTAGACAATGTTACACCAGCGGAAATTTGGTATGGAATACGTCCTGACGTGAGTAATTTTAGGATTTTTGGATGTGTTGCTTATAATCATATTCCAAAAGAGTTTAGAAATAAGTTTGATGCAAAAGTTGAGAAATGTGTTATGGTTGGTTATTCTCAAACAGGGTACAGACTTTGGAATATAGGAAAACAAAAAATTATTAATGCTAGGGATGTAGAGTTTAATGAAAATGATTTTTGGTTCAAAATGGGAGAGATAAAATTAAATAATGATATAGAAAATGAATTATCAGACATAATGCATGAAACTGGTAAAGTCACAGATGAGGGTGATGCTAGTGATGTTTCAAATAGGGGTTTAAATGAGGTTGGGAGTTCTAGGGAACATACTCAAAGAAGTGTAAAAGTACCTAGTAGATTTGATGACTATGAACTTTATATGGCATTTGATGCTAATAGTTTTGTAGAAAATATACCGGCTAGTTTTGAGGAGTTAGAGAATAGACCTGATAAGGAAAAGTGGTTAAGGGCAGTAGATAGAGAATTAAAGTCTATAGATGAGAATGAAACATGGAAAAAAATTCAAAGACCGAATAATATTAATGTTTTAGATACTAAATGGGTTTTTACATTCAAAGCATTAGAAGAAAATGAAAATGACAAATTTAAAGCTAGATTAGTAGTAAGGGGATTTGCTCAAGAAAGAAATAAAGATTATGACAATGTTTATTCGCCTGTAGCCAAAATGACAACAATAAGAGCTTTATTAATAGTAGGTAATCAGTTTAAATATCACTTTCGGCAACTGAACGTAAAAACCGCATTCCTAAATGGAATTTTAACTGAAGAAATTTATGTTTATCCACCAAAAGGTATCAGTTCTGAACCAAACATGGTTTTCAAACTTAAAAAGAGTTTATATGGATTGAAACAATCTTCCAGATGTTGGAATGATGAAATAAATACATTTTTATTGGAAATTGGTTTTGTTAGATCTGAAAACGATTTCTGTTTATATATTTTTAACTCTGATAAGTGTTACAAAGTTTTTCTTTTAATCTATGTTGATGACATAATCTTATGTGGATCAGATGAGACACAAATAAATGAGATAAAAGATAAATTGGGGGCAAAATTTAAAATGAAAGATAAGGGTGTTTTAAAACACTTTTTAGGACTGGAAATAAATTATAACAGGGAAGATGGCATTTTAAGAATTAGTCAATCAAAATATATTCAGAGCATTTTAAAACGTTTTTGTATGAACGATTGCAATGGGTCAATTATTCCAATAGATCCTAAATTAAAAATTAATTTAAGTAATGATAAACATGTAACAAATAAACCTTTCAGGGAATTAGTGGGTTGTCTCATGTACCTAATGTTGGGATCACGTCCAGACATATGCTTTTCTGTGAACTTTTTTAGTCGATTTCAGGACAGAGGCACTGATGAGGCTTGGAACAGTCTTAAGAGGGTTTTGAGATATTTGAAGTCCACAGTTTACTTAGGTTTAGAATATCATAGAAACGATAATAGGGATTTGTGTTGTTTTGTTGATGCAGACTGGGGTGGTGACACTCTTGATAGAAAATCCGTTAGTGGATACACTTTTAAAATGTTTAATAATACGTTAAGTTGGACAACAAGGAAACAAACTTGTGTGTCATTATCTACAACAGAGGCGGAATTGGTATCACTTTGTTTATCGGTGTGTGATGGACTATGGTTGAAAAAATTATTATTGGATATGGATGTAAATTTTAAATTTATAACCTTTTATGAGGACAATCGGGGATGCTTGGCATTGATAGAAAATCCATCAAACAATCGTAGAGTGAAGCACATTGATATCAAGTTCAGCTTTATTTGTGAACATATAAATGACGGGCTTATAAAGTTGGTTTATATTGATACAGCTAGACAACAAGCAGATATACTTACGAAAGGATTATCTGGCAATTTATTTATTAAGTTTAGAAATCTTTTTGGTCTAAGCGATTTTAGCGAAGGGGGGTGTTAGAATATGCGCTAAGAATCGTTAGTTGTTTTGGTAACTTTAAGTTGGCATAACTAGATATAAGATAGAAAAGTAAGATGATGGTCGTTGTGAAAAAGTGTCAACTGCGTAATGGCTTTGTTTGAATAAAATATCTTACATAAAAACCTGTGCAAAGCGTTTTATTCTTCACCAAGAAATCCCTATGAAATCCAGGCAATTCTAGGCATATATATTTTGTACATATTTATGTATGAACATATTCAGACGGGGTCTTGTTTCATGGATTATTTTATGATCCATCTATACATTGACACATGTACGAACGTCCATATTTAACCACCATGTCGCATATCAGCACGTCCATTGTTGTGTTAACGCTAATGTTACGTTCTAAAATAATGTAAATATATGCAACGGATGATGTCATAGTGTTTTCGTACGTACAACTAACATAAAAGAGTATCACCTGGCGTTGTATTGTGCGCTACATATCTATGTTGTGTGTAGTGTGAATGTATATAGAACGGAATTGTACATGCACAATTATATATGTATTACACATAACAATTACGTACGCTGAAATCAACGAAATGTTTCCGTGACATGTCAACCGTCATCAGATATGTTCAAATGCGAACAATACGCTCTTATAGAATTAGGTTGCTGTATGGAAAGCTCGTCTGATTTCAATTGTTCGGCAAAAAGGCATTTTCAATATTTTAACTTATCTCATATACCTGGTTTCGAGTAATCAATACCTTTATACGCAAACATCGATCTAAAGTTTAGTAGTATAAAACTCCCTAGCTTTTGTTGTCGTTTTGGTTTGTTGTAATTTGATTATTACACTCTTAGGTACTTGTGTTTTATTTTTGTTTTCTTGTATTTTTCAACACATGTTATTTTTCTTATTAATGGCGTCATTTGTCAGTTAGTTTTGGTCTACATTTATAGTTATTTCTTACTGTAAGCTCATGTCCTTGGGTTTAATTACATTTATTTATTATTTATATCTTAGGGTTAACATCAATGCAATGGGGAATTTTGAATAACGCAGAGACTTTTATATTATTATATCGTTTAACAATAACGTTGCTTAAAAAAAAATTCCAAAGACTGTGACACTAAAAAAAAATGAGGTGTGGCCACCACACGACTTTCTTATACGTATGGAAGTGTTACTTCCGGTCCGAATTTTGTAATTTCATTTATACAAAAAATATTCCAAACCCAACTCTAAATACTTTTGTACTCTTATAAATATATATAGAATGCATAATTTACGACATATTTGCAAAAAATCGTTATTCGGTAAGAGTAAAAGTGTTAGTTCCGGTCCGAATTTTGATTTTGTCGAAAATTAAGTTCTAAATACTTTTATACTCGTAACGTACCTGTCTAAAAAGCATGACTTCCGGTAGGAATTTCGAAAAACTTCTTTAATAAAGTTGTTCATAATTTCAATTTTAAGTACATATGAATTCTTTATAAATTTGTCTAAACTTAGTAGATGACGAAATATTGGCAAAATTCGGTTCTTTCACTGAAGTAAACTACTACTTCCGGTCTGCCGCTTTTGCTCAAAATCTAATCAGTTCTCAAGAGGGAGATTATACTACTAAATGCAAAATTTGGAATAGATAGCTATAGCGGTTTGACCGCTATCGTAGTCACAGACAGACAAACACACAGACATTTTTTAAAAACCACTTTTTCGGTATCAGGGGACTTCAAAACGTGGTTATCTGCAAAAATCTTGAGGTCGAAAATGTTCATCATCACAATACTTCCTTATACTACATATAAGAAAGTAAAACACTACAAACACTGTCACTGTCACCACACTAATGCTTGTTAAACGATAATCAGAAGCAGTGATTAATAAAAACAACCCTGTTATTAACTTCCAAACTTCCTACTTTGTCGTCAACCTATTCCATTACTGCGACTCCTTCGTACTTAACGGAAGGCAAAACAGCGCTTATATAACGACTCGGATGGTTATACAAAAAAAATGACGTGTGGCCACCACACAACTTTCTTATACGTATGAGCGTTTCAAATTATAGGATTTTAATAATTTTTTTACAAAAATTATTCAAAATCCTATTATAAGTACTTCTATTCTCTTAATAAATCTCTATAGAATGCATACTTTGCAAGATATCAAAAAATGTGGTGTGGCCACCACACGACTTTCTTATACGTATGAGCGTTTCAAACTATACAATTTTAAGATTTTTTTTATATAAAACTTATTCAAAATCCTATTCTACGTACTTGCATTCTCTTAATAAATCGCTATAGAATGCATACTTTGCAAGATATTCCAAGAAAAGTGCTACTCGCTAAGAATAAACTGCTACTTCCGGTCCGAATTTTGAAATTTCATGTATACAAAAAATATTGCAAATCTAATTCTAAATACTTTTGTACTCTTAATAAATATATATAGAACGTATAATTTACGACATATTTGCAAAAAATCGTTATTCGGTAAGAGTAAAAGTGATACTTCCGGTCCGAATTTTGAAATTTTGTTTATACAAAAGATATTGGAAATTAAGTTCTAAATACTTTCATATTCGTAGCGTACCTGTCTAAAAAAAGCATGACTTGCAAAATATTGTCAAAAAACTGATTTTCGATAAGAGTAAAAGACCTACTTCCGGTAGTAATTTCGAAAAACTTTTTAAATAAAATGGTTCTCAATTTTAATTTTAAGTACATATGAATTCTTTATAAATTTGTTTAAACTTAGTAGTTGACGAAATATTTGCAAAACTCGATTTTTTCACTGAAGTAAAGTACTACTCCGGTCTACCGATTTTACTGAAAAACTAATCAGATCTCAAGAGGCGGATTATACACGTAAATACAAAATTTGGAATTGATATCTTCAGCGGTTTGACCGCTATCGTGGTCACAGACAGACAGACAGACAGACACACACACACAGACATTTTTTAAAAACCACTTTTTCGGCATCAGGGGACTTCAAAACGTGAACATCTGCAAAAATCTCGAGGTCGAACATTTTCATTTTCAAAAGTGCTCCTCGCTAAGAGTAAAAGTGCTACTTCCGGTCCGAATTTTGAAATTTCATATATACAAAAAAATACTGCAAATCCAGTTTTAAATACTTTTGTACTCTTGATAAATATATATAGAATAGAATAATATAAAATAGAATAAATATATATAGAATGCATATTATATCGTTTAACAATAACGTTGCTTAAAAAAAAATTCCAAAGACTGTGACACTAAAAAAAAATGAGGTGTGGCCACCACACGACTTTCTTATACGTATGGAAGTGTTACTTCCGGTCCGAATTTTGTAATTTCATTTATACAAAAAATATTCCAAACCCAACTCTAAATACTTTTGTACTCTTATAAATATATATAGAATGCATAATTTACGACATATTTGCAAAAAATCGTTATTCGGTAAGAGTAAAAGTGTTAGTTCCGGTCCGAATTTTGATTTTGTCGAAAATTAAGTTCTAAATACTTTTATACTCGTAACG
Organism: Amphimallon solstitiale; assembly: GCA_963170755.1. Taxonomy (NCBI): domain Eukaryota; kingdom Metazoa; phylum Arthropoda; class Insecta; order Coleoptera; family Scarabaeidae; genus Amphimallon; species Amphimallon solstitiale. The sequence goes on along the minus strand of OY720675.1, from coordinate 210,912,390 downwards.
TACCTGTCTAAAAAGCATGACTTCCGGTAGGAATTTCGAAAAACTTCTTTAATAAAGTTGTTCATAATTTCAATTTTAAGTACATATGAATTCTTTATAAATTTGTCTAAACTTAGTAGATGACGAAATATTGGCAAAATTCGGTTCTTTCACTGAAGTAAACTACTACTTCCGGTCTGCCGCTTTTGCTCAAAATCTAATCAGTTCTCAAGAGGGAGATTATACTACTAAATGCAAAATTTGGAATAGATAGCTATAGCGGTTTGACCGCTATCGTAGTCACAGACAGACAAACACACAGACATTTTTTAAAAACCACTTTTTCGGTATCAGGGGACTTCAAAACGTGGTTATCTGCAAAAATCTTGAGGTCGAAAATGTTCATCATCACAATACTTCCTTATACTACATATAAGAAAGTAAAACACTACAAACACTGTCACTGTCACCACACTAATGCTTGTTAAACGATAATCAGAAGCAGTGATTAATAAAAACAACCCTGTTATTAACTTCCAAACTTCCTACTTTGTCGTCAACCTATTCCATTACTGCGACTCCTTCGTACTTAACGGAAGGCAAAACAGCGCTTATATAACGACTCGGATGGTTATACAAAAAAAATGACGTGTGGCCACCACACAACTTTCTTATACGTATGAGCGTTTCAAATTATAGGATTTTAATAATTTTTTTACAAAAATTATTCAAAATCCTATTATAAGTACTTCTATTCTCTTAATAAATCTCTATAGAATGCATACTTTGCAAGATATCAAAAAATGTGGTGTGGCCACCACACGACTTTCTTATACGTATGAGCGTTTCAAACTATACAATTTTAAGATTTTTTTTATATAAAACTTATTCAAAATCCTATTCTACGTACTTGCATTCTCTTAATAAATCGCTATAGAATGCATACTTTGCAAGATATTCCAAGAAAAGTGCTACTCGCTAAGAATAAACTGCTACTTCCGGTCCGAATTTTGAAATTTCATGTATACAAAAAATATTGCAAATCTAATTCTAAATACTTTTGTACTCTTAATAAATATATATAGAACGTATAATTTACGACATATTTGCAAAAAATCGTTATTCGGTAAGAGTAAAAGTGATACTTCCGGTCCGAATTTTGAAATTTTGTTTATACAAAAGATATTGGAAATTAAGTTCTAAATACTTTCATATTCGTAGCGTACCTGTCTAAAAAAAGCATGACTTGCAAAATATTGTCAAAAAACTGATTTTCGATAAGAGTAAAAGACCTACTTCCGGTAGTAATTTCGAAAAACTTTTTAAATAAAATGGTTCTCAATTTTAATTTTAAGTACATATGAATTCTTTATAAATTTGTTTAAACTTAGTAGTTGACGAAATATTTGCAAAACTCGATTTTTTCACTGAAGTAAAGTACTACTCCGGTCTACCGATTTTACTGAAAAACTAATCAGATCTCAAGAGGCGGATTATACACGTAAATACAAAATTTGGAATTGATATCTTCAGCGGTTTGACCGCTATCGTGGTCACAGACAGACAGACAGACAGACACACACACAGAGACATTTTTTAAAAACCACTTTTTCGGCATCAGGGGACTTCAAAACGTGAACATCTGCAAAAATCTCGAGGTCGAACATTTTCATTTTCAAAAGTGCTCCTCGCTAAGAGTAAAAGTGCTACTTCCGGTCCGAATTTTGAAATTTCATATATACAAAAAAATACTGCAAATCCAGTTTTAAATACTTTTGTACTCTTGATAAATATATATAGAATGCATAACTCACCGACATATTTGCAAAAAATCGCTATTCGATAAGAGTAAAAGTGGCACTTCCGGTCTGAATTTTGAAATTTCTTTTATACAAAAGATATTGAAAATTATGTTTTAAATATTTTTATACCCGTAACGTACTTGTCTAAAAAGCATGACTTGCGAAATATTCGCAAAAAACTGATTTTCGATAAGAGTAAAAGACCTACTTCCGGTAGGAATATCAAAAAACTTTTTAAATAAAATTATTCTCAATTTTAATTTTAAGTATATATGAATTCTTTATAAATTTGTTTAAACTTAGTAATTGACGAAATATTGGCAAAATTCGATTTTTTCCCTGAAGTAAACTGCTACTTCCGGTCTACCGATTTTACTGAAAAACTAATCAAATCTCAAGAGGGAGATTATACACGTAAATACAAAATTTGGAATTGATATCTACAGCGGTTTGACCGCTATCGTGGTCACACACACAGACACACGCGCGCGCACAGAGAGAGAGGGGGGAGGGGGGGGGAGAGAGAGAAATTTTTTAAAAACCACGTTTTCGGTATCAGGGGACTTCAAAATGTGGACATCTGCAAAAATCTCGAGGTCGAAAATTTTCATCATCATAATACTTCCTTATACTATGTATAAGAAAGTAAAACTCTCTGATAAAATACTTTAACAATATTGGAAATCCCCTTAATTCCAACAGACTAATTCAACTTTTAAGAAATTTTACAAAAATACGCAGATGGTTAAGACCACTATGACCTTTCACAGAGAAGGAGTGCACTTTATTAAAACTTAGGCCAAGAAGAAGATCTGCGAGGATGATTGAATAAATAAGTCGCAAACGTCAGTTTCTCTTATACTATTTTGCAAATTATGCAAGCAATTTGTGCCAACAGATGGCAGCATATGTTTGCTTGGCGTATAGGCCGCGTCATATCTCGTAGACAGGCGGTCAGTCAGTGGCAGCCAGTGCAATATGGCGGGTGTGTTGCATGAGTGTGCACGAGACGAAAAGCGTGCAGTTGTCCGTTTCTTTTGGGTCGAAGGACTGTCCACAGAAGAAGTGCATCGCGAAATGCTTCTCAACTGAAGCTACAGTGCAGCGTGTGTAACAAATCATTCGAAATTACCGGCGTGTGACGAACAATGACGTAGCGCGTGCTATAGGCTGTTCACCTGGAATCGCTTACAACATCTTGCATGAGCGATTAAAGTTTCGTAAAGTTTGTGCACGGTGGGTGCCCCGCCAGTTGTCTGAGGAGCATAAAATTATTAGAATGGATGTGTCCTTGCAGTACCTCACTCGGTACACTGAGGAAGAAGATAACTTCATGGCACGAATTGTTACGGGGGACGAATCTTGGGTTCACCACTTTTAATCAGAATCGACAAGATCTTCCATGGAATGGAAAAGTCCCACCTCGCCCACACAAAAAAAGTTCAAAACAATTCCATCTGCCCGCAATGTTATGCTCACCGTGTTTTGGGACATGCAAGGCCTCATACTGAAGAAATTTTAGCTTCACGTTGAAACTGGAAATGCCGCGTCGTACTGCACCACTCTGCAGGAACTCCGACAGGTCATTCGTCGCAAGCGACCTTCTGTATGACAATGCCCGCCGACACACAGCAGAAGTAACGCAGGATCTCTTACGAACATATAATTGTGATCGTTTACAACTTCCACCGTACACACCCGACTTAGCCCCCAGTGATTTTCATCCTAAAAATGAGGTGTGGCCACCACACGACTTTCTTATACGTATGAAAGTGTTACTTCCGGTCCGAATTTTGAAATTTCATTTATACAAAAAATATTCCAAATCCAACTCTAAATACTTTTGTACTCTTCATAAATATATATAGAATACATAATTTACGACATATTTACAAAAAATCGCTATTCGTTAAGAGTAAAAGTGGTACTTCCGGTCTAAATTTTGAAATTTTTTTTATACATAAGATATTTAGAAGTATGTTCGAAATACTTTTATACTCGTAATGGACCTGCCTAGCAAGCATGACTTGCGAGATATTCGCAAAAAACTGATTTTCGATAAGAGTAAAAGACCTACTTCCGGTAGGAATTTCGAAAAACTTTATTAAAACAATTTTTTTCAAATTTAATTTTGAGTACATTTGAATTCTTTATAAATTTGTTTAAACTTAGTAATTGACGAAATATTTGCAAAATTCGATTTTTTCACTGAAGTAAACTACTACTTCCGGTCTGCCGATTTTGCTCAAAATCTAATCAGTTCTCAAGAGGGAGATTATATTCGTAAATACAAAATTTGGAATTGATATCTACAGCGGTTTGACCGCTATCGTGGTCACACACACAGAGACACAGAGACACACACACACACAGAGACACACAGACATTTTATAAAAACCACTTTTTTGGTATCAGGGGACCTCAAAACGTGGACATCTGCAAAAATCTCGAGGTCGAAAATTTTCATCATCACAATACTTCCTTATACTACATATAAGAAAGTAAAAAAATGAGGTGTGGCCACCACACGACTTTCTTATACGTATGAAAGTGTTACTTCCGGTCCGAATTTTGAAATTTCATTTATACAAAAAATATTCCAAATCCAACTCTAAATACTTTTGTACTCTTCATAAATGTATATAGAATGCATAATTTACGACATATTTGCAAAAAATTGTTATTCGTTAAGACTAAAAGTAATACTTCCGGTCCGAATTTTGAAATTTTTTTTATATAAAAGATATTGGAAATTAAGTTCTAAATACTTATGAATTCTTTATAAATTAGTCTAAACTTAGTAATTGACGAAATATTTGCAAATTTCGATTTTTTCACTGAAGTAAACTACTACTTCCGGTCTGCCGATTTTGCTCAAAATCTAATCAGTTCTCAAGAGGGAGATTATATTCGTAAATACAAAATTTGGAATTGATATGTCCAGCGGTTTGACCGCTATCGTGGTCACACACACACACACACACAGACAGACACACAGACACACAGACATTTTTTAAAAACCACTTTTTCGGTATCAGGGGACTTAAAAACGTGTACATCTGCAAAAATCTCGAGGTCGAAAATTTTCATCACAATACTTCCTTATACTACGTATAAGAAAGTAAAATCATTTGGGTGGTCGTCATTTGGAAACGGATGATGCCGTAATCCAAGCGATTACCCGTTGGCTGCGACAGCAACCAAAGACTTTTTTGCCGCCGGCTTTCATGGAGTTGTAAAGGACTTCCCATTATATTCGAAAATAAAGGCACTATTATTATTATTATTATCCAGCACCCGCTCTAATTAAACGATAAATCTGCTTCAACTCTGACAATTAAACGTGGGTTATACTGATAAGAGCAATTTCAAGCAGGATTAACCAAATCTCAACCAGCTACCTCCAAGATACTCAAACGCAAAATGATCCACGAATGATATGTGTTATCTCACTTAACCAATCTGCATGCTGAAGAACACTCATGCGTGATATTAACGTCCTGTCAACCAAAATGCAAATGAGCTAAAAAAAGGGAGAGAAACACGGCGACAACGAACGAGGCTTGCAAATCACTAAAAACATTAAATTATTATTTTAACACGAAATATAACAACAATCATCCACTATTACAAAAACAGTAATCTATTAATAAATGCGTTGCGTTTAGAAGATGAAATCAGTAATTCATTCTCTAACACGAAGATGGCGCAAAGTATATTAAATAAGTGACAAATATTTCAATAGCGGATTAAAAATTAATTTCGGCATAAATTAGACAATCAAGGAAACTTTCTGGTAAAAACTAAAATACAATATCCCAAAATTTATGGAAAAAAAATCTGTATTTCTTCAGTAACAAAACAAACGTCATTTTTAATCGTAATATCATACATCCATTTTGTGTTTTCTGAACTAGTATAAGGGAATAGTTTCATCCGCGTTTGTAATATTCTGGTCATTATAAATGAACCTTTTATATGTATGCTTCACGTTCACAATTAATTAACTATCAGCACAACAGTTCAGTGCCCTAACTGCAGAACCACGGTTGGTCGTGCGATATACATATATAAATTTGGAATATGTAACAAAACAATAAAATGAGAGAAATGAAATACGACAAAATGAATAAGTAAATACGACTTAATTAAAATTAACACTAGCTACTAAATTTTGTTCGAATGTGATCACGCCTGACTACTTAAATTAGTTAATCTATTTTAATGGAAACGCAAGTGAGCAAATAGTGTTCCAGCACAAACGCAGGACCACACATAAATAGCAGTTGAAATATTAACGAACTCAAATATTCACGAACTGACTGACTATCATTGTGAGAGGGTTCTCGGTAATAGGGATTGCATACATCTTTTCTCCTAGATAATGTCCTAGATAATAGAAAGACGTAATTCAAGCGAACATTCAGAATTCGAGATTATGTGGCATTTACCGATAATTATTATCTATCGGCTGGTTATAACGAACATATAAATTCTAAGAGTATAAGTAACGAAACGTTAATATTGATTCATTGCGTGTGCCGATTTTCACGATAATACGTTACGATTAGTTGAGGAAAGTAGCATTAAACTGTGAGAAATAAATATGAAATTTCGCATTATAAAACTGCGAAGATTCTACAATTACATATTTCATACCATTTTTGATTGGATTCGTCTTGTATCGCATATCGTATATCGTATTTCGTGTACTGCATTGCATATCTTGATGGATTATTGTGAATGATATACGACTATCGTGTATAGTTCGTGAATGATTTGACAGAAGATGAGACATAAAGTGAAACAATATAATTATGCCAATTTTTTCCCGTTTAATTTATCGCCTTTAACATGAACATACTTATGCAAATGTTGCCGGAGTGCCATTATAAAAGATTTATATCAGCATAATTATTCATCGTCAAAATAGTGCTTTACTTTGATAATGCCACAATTTCCTCGTTTGTCTTGAATTTTGTATTGGCGATCAACAGCTTCAGTTCTAGAAATAAGAAGCTAGATCGGGTGAATACAACTGTTGAAGTACAATCTCGATCGTAAATTATTTTGTACATGCACCTGGTGTTTGATGGAATAACATGTTCCTTCAAACCTTTGCGGTGATTTTTTTTCGGTAACGACAACTTTCACTTTATCCAGAACATAATATGTTCAGTTTGTCCCTTTGCAAGATAGTCGATAAGAAGTATCCACTTCAAATTCAAAAATATCATTACTATTACTTTTCCAAAAAAGCGCATCGGCCATCTTTTTCGGCTGCCAGCCACGATCTCTACACTACTGAGATTGCGATGTCCACTCTGTCGCATAGTAATGAAGCCAATATTCATCGACCGTAAAAACGCAACTTCAAAAATCTACTGGTGTTAAAGATCTTCAAATTGACGTTCGAAATTTGCGCTCTTTCACGTTTTTGAGCGGCATTCAGTAATCGCCGCACCCACTTGTCAGAAGACTTAGATATGCCTAATTCAACATGCAAAATGTTGTGGACACGTTAGATAGTCATTCCCACAGTCTTGGAAATCTCCTCCACTCAATCTCACTAGTCAGTCACGTACCGCAACAAAAAAAGTGTTTTCAATAATTTCTATAATTGTAACGTGTTCGATTGTCCAGAATGTTCTTCTACGTCAAGACTCGATTAAAACGAACAACCCAGCGGCAAATCATGGCATTTGAAAGAGCACCACTCCAGAAAGTTTGCTAAATATCCGTTAAAATCTTAGTTGTGTTCATCTATAGCGAGTTTATCCACCTAACTTTTCACAAACAAACACTCACAGGGGAGTCTCTTTGAATATAGAGGTTTCTTCATACATAAATTTGGGCACTGCTACCTCTATATTCGGTCCAGGGTCGTAGGGAAGATTTCAAAATTACTCTTACTCACCAACTAGTATTGAGGGCTCCTACATTGTATTGTCCATTATTTCCATGCTCTTGCTATTCTAAATTTTCTTTGGTATGACTATTTTAATAATAATTCTTTTATATTCCGAGTTTTTAATCTCTTTTGCTAGTTTATTGTATCCTCATTGTTTTTATTTGTTTACAGTTGTTGGTTTATAAATAGCTATCCTCATCTTTTGTCCTTGACTGTATAACTAGATATTCCGTATTCGATTTCCCCCGGTATCTGTCGCGTTCATAATGAAATTACGACCAATCTGAGGTAACTGGAGGAATCCAATTAATGCATGAACCTAGACGCAGGGGCGTATGTATGTATATATAAGTATGTATATATTACATTTATCTCCATGCGTATTACTAGAGAGTAAGCAAATATGTAATGCCTTTTCCCGTTCATGCAGAGGTGTAGGACATGAAGCAGCCAACTTTCTATAGGTCACTCAACTTGTATTGTCAGTCTTTTTTATAAGCACTTCGATGTACAGTTTGATTTCGTGATGCAATTTGTTGTGTTTTAGATCGATGTATATCGATGCATAATATCTTCTTTTGACCTTGAACTTTTTGTGAAGAATGCCGCGAGAATAAGTTACTTTGAATTGATATAAATAGAACAAAATAGCAATATGGAAGGGTTTCAAAAATGTAATATATAAGCTAACAGTACTTTGACACAGACGCAAAACAAATTTGAAAATAACTTTTGAAAAAGTCTATGATGTATTAAGATGCGTGGTGCAAACACTTGAAGGTAATTTATTGGAAAAAGTATGTCGCGTAATTAAAACCAAGAACCGAATATATGTTGCATAGACATTAGTTCATTTTACAGTAATACTAAAAAATAAACACCCCGCCCCCTCGCACTGATCATTATTCTGATGATTCTCAAAGTTATACAAATGTTGAGACTGGTGTACAGGTATTTTATTCCACCCCGCAATGAGGATATTTCAAAATTATTTAAAACCGCAGATGTGGTTAAATATTGAGCACTTTTATAAGGTTTTTCAAATTAACTAAAAATACGATTTGATATTAATATATGCTACAATAGATTTGCATATTACATCGCCACAAGAGTTTTTCAAAACTAATCGTTAACACTTCAATTATTATTTATATGCAATTACAATAAATAAACATTAGATATATGAATGTAACATGTTTTTTATCTTTTTCTTACCTATTTATGATTCAGTAATTTTTATGTATTCACTGAATTTGAAATACCAGTTTGTTTAGTATATTACATATTTAACTCATATCAGCCCATTTCATGTTGTTATAATTACTGTGTTAATACCATTATAGAAAAATAAACTCTTTAATGGATCTATTATGAAAATTCTATATTATATCATTTTTCTTGTACAAAAATTGTCAAATATGGTAATTATCTAGGCACTATTTATGTTTCAGAAAGTATCACTGAAGAATTTAAACCAATGCCCATTAAATAAATACAAGACATTCATCGAGAAATTAGTGAGATGGAATGTATAAAGAAAAAAATTTTAATTGTAAGTTCGAAAATGGGGAATTTAACCCTAAATTATGAGGTGTGGCCACCACACGACTTTCTTATAGGTACGTATGATCGTCTCAAATTATAGAATTAAAGAATTTTTTACACAAAAATTATTCAAAATCCTATTCCAAGTACTTCTATTCTCTTAATAAATCTCTGTAGAATGTATACTTTACGAGCTATTTGAAAAAAAAATGCTAATCGCTAAGAGTAAAAGTGTTACTTCCGGCCCGAATTTTAAGATTTCATTTATACATAAAATATTTGAAATTTAGTTCTAAATAATTTTGTACTCTCGATAAACATACAGGGTATTCCACGAGAGCCGTTCGTTAAAAGTTTTCGTGGTTAGAAAAAACTTAGAATTCTGAAATTTTGGGTTCCAGTGTTATTCAAGATTCTCTTTCATTTTAAAATATTTTCAAGATCATACTACTTCCGGTTATACCGGAAGTCGCCATTAACTTCCTTATTTTAAATGGAACACCCGGTATATTATTTCATTTTTGGATTCCTGAGAAAATTTCATAGTGGGTTTTCATCATGTTTCCCTATACCTATTTTCAATTTTTTCTTAGATATCTTGATTTTTTGAAAATTTTGACAGATGTAGCCCTGTTTTGAGCATTGCGCCCTTTAACCGATTTCGATTGGTGGAAAGCGCTTCTGGGGTAGACGGAAGCACAGGAATGATACTTTCGAATGCCATATTGACAACTGATTTATCGCATACAGGGTATCCAAAATTTAATGACAAATTACAACATTTTAAAAGTTGAAATAGGTCGTTTTTCAAATGGGACACCCTGTATTTTATTGGATGGTCGCATGCAGAATTTGATTCTGCATCGATTTGCTATAACATTCCCTATACCTATTTCCAGTGGTTTTCTTGTTAATCCATATTTTTATCAAAAGGTGATCAAACTCCAAAAGTTCTACCTAGTAAGCCTTGATTTTGACAGGAATTTTTTGTTTTTGGATACCCTGTATGCGATAAATCAGTTGTCAATATGGCATTCGAAAGTATCATTCCTGTGCTTCCGTCTACCCCAGAAGCGCTTTCCACCAATCGAAATTGGTTAAAGGGCGCAATGCTCAAAACAGGGTTACATCTGTCAAAATTTTCAAAAAAATCAAGATATCTAAGAAAAAATTGAAAATAGGTATAGGGAAACCTGATGAAAACCCACTATGAAATTTTCTCAGGAATCCAAAAATGAAATAATATACTGGGTGTTCCACTTAAAATAAGGAAGTTAATGGCGACTTCCGGTATAACCGGAAGTAGTATGATCTTGAAAATATATTTAAATGAAAGAGAATCTTGAATAACCCTGGAACCCAAAATTTCAGAATTCCAAGTTTTTTCTAACCACGAAAACTTCTAACGAACGGCTCTGATGGAATATCCTGTATATAGAATGCATAATTTACGACATATTTGCAAAAAATCACTATTGGGCATTTGCAAAAACCTCGAGGTCGAAAATTTTCATCATCACAATACTTCCTTATACTGCGTATAAGAAAGTAAAAACAGTGAAATTACTAATACATAGTAAGTAAATCTTATTCAATTGCAATAAAATAAATTTCGTTTATTTAATTTTTATTTAGGCTGTACCAATACCAGTTGCTACTTATTACTTCAATATTAAGAACGTCAGATCATGATAGCAAACTCTAAACCCAATCTTACTTGTCACATGGCATTGTCAATCAAGTTACGTCATCACTGTGTCGTTATTTCCAAATACATGCCACAAAATCTAGAATTTTTAGATATACCGGTAACATGACCAATATTCTTCGTAAATCTGAATTATTTCTTGTGGAAGCATCGATTTATAGACGTAATAGAATTAGTGGCTTCAAATAGAAATTTTGACGAACGCTAAGTATGTACCAATGAAATTATGAAAAAGATGCCTGAAAATTACTTACGAGAAAAACTATAAAAACTTGACCAGGAATAACTTGAAATACATGTCTATGTAAAATTATAGGGTAGTGATAATAATTCAGCAAATATAATGTCGAAATTTTATCATAGTACTAATGCACTCCAGAGATATAAATTAATATTTACAGAGACATTCAGAATAATTATATATTTTATGGGTTAGTTTATAACCATAATACATACCTAATAGTTTGCTAAATTTAGATATTGTTACAAGTAAGTTTATTTTCTAATAATGATCATGTTTTATAATATTTACCTAAAATACATCTTAACTTGCATAATGACTTTTCTACTACAATTTATAAGTTTATGTTAAAAGATTAGGTGTAATTATGCCAAACCTTAACGCAATCTTATAAAAATCCTTTTATCTGATATTCAGCTTAACCGTCTACATTCCGCTCTATAGATTTCTGTTATCGTTCATGAAATATAATGCGTAACTGATATAAGGAAATGTAAATAAATACTAAATCATTACATGTTTCATAAGTTGTTATTATTGTAAAATGGAAGATAGCAATATTTTCAAGTTTTTTTTTTAGAATATTGATTTTATTAATAATTAGGCAAATAATTTCATAAAAATATTGTATTTCCTAATTTCACTGTATATTTTATTGTATTATTGTTCCTCGTTTCGACTAAGTAAGTCTTCATCAGACATACAATTAATAGTTATTGATAAGTAAAATCTGAATTATTACATAGTTCAAACCAGTTTAGACCTACCGGTATGGAACACTGCGAGCTAGCACCCTGAAAGGGGCCATTTTTGTAGGCCCAACCACGCCCGTGACCTGTCCTTAAACTAAGAAGCCTCCTCGTCTGACGTACAAAGAATAGCGACAGATCCGCTAGGCCCAACCCTTAAAAAAACGTTCAGTTTAAGTGGGATAATTATCGGGGCTCAACTCCGATCCAGGACAGTTTATCACAGGTGAGCCTGGCGGGCTTAATTTTGCGAGTGCAACCCAGTCATAAATGGAAATATTACATATCTAGAACTAAAGATTGTAAGTAAATTTGTATGTGATAGTTGGTTTACAGCGTCTTCCTTCTCGGAATTTCATTCATATTTTCCTTCCGAGAAAATTTGCTAAATTACGAAACAAAAAAAAAGTAGGTGGGAGCTAGATCTGGCGAATAGAGTGGGTACGGAAGCAATTCAAACTTCAAGTTGTTCAATATTGATATCGCGACTATACCCTTGTCAATTCGAGCTTTGCCCTGATGAAACAGGACTTTTGCAGGGCAGATTGTTTTTCCTTTTGCAAGATAATACATAGTTAACAGATAACCCAAAAAATTATCGCCATTCCAGTACAAAAATATCGTATTCAAAGAAAATACATAAAAGTCTCAAAATTATATTAAAAAATGACAATAACTCAGTAAAGGTCACTTTTAAAGTAAAAACGTCTTAGATGTTTTTGGTGCCAAATTTAGTAAGCAATTCAAAAATGAACTAATACACAAATGACTTTTAGGTACAAATCTGTCATTCAATTTTATTCCAATTTTCTGCACATGCAATGGACCTTTATATTTTTCGCGTGAGAGAAACAGCACTGATATTAGGGAATAAGTAAAAGTAGGATAAAAAATGACTTTTAGGTACAAATGTGTCATTCAATTTTATTCCAATTTTCTGCACATGCAATGAACCTTTATATTTTTCGCGTGAGAGAAACAGCAATGATATTTGGGAATAAGTAAAAGTAGGATAAAAGATCAGTGCGTGCGTCAGCGGTAGAAAAATTTTAAATTTTGTGACTGTTACTACCACTTTTAATGTTTAATATTTAAAATGTTGTAGTTAGCGGCCGGCAGCGCGTGCACCTGGTAGAAAGGTCAGCCTAGTGCCGTCAAGGTGGGCGTGAAAAATATAAAGGTCTATTAGTAACTGACAAAAAGTAAACTATGATTAGATTAGACCTTTTATTGTGAAAAACACTACCAAAAAATTGAGGGAAAAAAGCTTCTAAATATCTTTTCTCATAAAGCCACAATTTATATATACACTAAAAACAATATCAAGATTTCTAGAATTACCCTTAATCTACAATATGTATAGCTTATGTTTAGGGAGCGGACACGAGTGGCCGATGACTCATCGCCCATGGGCACACTATTGAAATTTTTTAATTTTAAAGAGGTTTTAATTTTATTTATATAATTGGATAACAAGTGGCTGGTGATCTATAAAATACAAGATACATTATTATTTATTCATTTTGTTGTTCAAGTCGAGTAAAGGAGTATTAATATTTACTAGCAATACTTTCTCAAGGTTCTCTTCTGTAAGACTTGTTCTCTTTGAATTAAGTACATCTTTGTAGATAGAAAACGTCCTTTCTACATCGCAACTAGTTATAAGTGCGTACTGGAAATATTCTTTTATTTCAGCGTATTTTAAAGTCTGATTTTGTGTCATTGTCCCCATACACAATTGCCGCACTGTTATTAAATCTGGATTTCTATTAAAAACTGCGTCTAACTTTTGCCGAAGGCCACATCCGAAGTCACTTCGAATACTTTTGACATTATTAATAGCCACATCTAATGTGGTTAATCCATCTTTTAGTTTGAGATTTCGATTTTCAAAATATGTGATTAGTTTAGGCAAATTTCCAGTGTTCCTGAAGGAATAACAACTGATTTTTAAATTTAGGATTTGTGTTAGTTCCTTGCACTCAAAAATACTTCTAGCATCGTCATTTAATCATGTAACGAAGTTTTGTAAACTATCGAAATTCTCTGCATAAAAACTATTTCTGTGTATGTTTTAGCAAAGCTAAGTGACGAACGTGAGATATTTTAGCATTTTGTAACGATATTTTACAGACTTTGCAATAAATATCAGAATCACTGACAATGGACATACAATCAATATGACCCTCAATCCAACTCGCCATTGTTTCACGATGTATTTCTCGACCTTCTTCCATATCATATCTGAAAAAGTAACACAAACAATGTTCTGGATCTAAATAAATAACTAAAAATGAGGTGTGGCCACCACACGACTTTCTTATACGTATGAGCGTTTGAAACTATACAATTGTAAGATTTTTTGTATACAAAACTTATTCAAAATCCTATTCTAAGTACTTTCATTCTCTTTAAATCGCTATAGAATGCATACTTTGCAAGATATTATCAAAAAAGTGCTACTCGCTAAGAGTAAAAGTGCTACTTCCGGTCCGAATTTTGAAATTTCATTTATACAAAAAATATTCCATATCTAACTCTAAATACTTTTGTACTCTTGATAAATATATATAGAATGCATAACTTACGACATATTTGCAAAAAATCGCTATTCGATAAGAGTAAAAGTGGTACTTCCGGTCAGAATTTTGAAATTTTTTTTATATAAAAGATATTAAAAATGATGTTCTAAATACTTTTATACTCGTAACGTATTTGTCTTAAAAGCATGACTTGCGAGATATTCGCAAAAAACTGATTTTCGATAAGAGTAAAAGACCTACTTCCGGTTGGAATTTCGAAAAACATTTTTAAGACAATTTGTTTCAAACTTAATTCTAAGTATATATGAATTCTTTATAAATTTGTTTAAACTTAGTAATTGACGAAATATTTGCAAATTTCGATTTTTTCACTGAAGTAAACTACTACTTCCGGTCTGCCGATTTTGCTCAAAATCTAATCAGTTCTCAAGAGGCAGATTATACACGTAAATACAAAATTTGGAATTGATATCTACAGCGGTTTGACCGCTATCGTGGTCACACACACACACACACACACACACACACACACACACACACACACACACACACACACACACACACACACACACACACACACACACACACACACAGACACACAGACATTTTTTAAAAACCACTTTTTTGGTATCAGGGGACCTCGAAACGTGGACATCTGCAAAAATCTCGAGGTCGAAAATTTTCATCATCACAATACTTCCTTATACTACGTATAAGAAAGTAAAAATGTACGCGTATGTTATTGAATCTAAACGAAATCCAGTGCACACTTACGTCTAGATAATTGGGAGAAGTCGATTCAATGAAACGGGATTAAACAGGAACTATTACATAAATTACGAAGTACGTAATTAACAGTCAAAACAATGAAAAAACGAAACTAACGTGAGTATGAATAGGTATACACATATATAACTTTATTTATCATGCCAAATATAAGGCAAATATAATAAATTTTAAAAATCTCAAACGCTCCTATATCTACGCCGATGAAAATAGGATATTTACGAGTTAAGTGGACTTTTTTGTGTTCTTTTCCCGTGAACATGTGAGTCAATAACAGATGTTGCAGTTCACCATATGAATAATGCTATTCAGTAAATGTGTGTTGTTTACATTATTTTTTTTGCTCCATTGTAACTCCGTCGTAGTTTAAACCGGAGACGTCCGCCTCCTACTTATGTTGCACGAAAATCTAACTAACATAAGCATGTATCTAAAAATGTAATTATATGCCATGTATGTATGTACAAATATAACTTTTCCTATTTCAACATTCTTATCTCAGATCATATATTATTATAACTAATAAAACGCAATGTGAAGTGCAAAAAAACATTATGTACTCAAAAATTATTAATCTCAGCAAAGCCTGATAAGATAAGATGATCAATCGATAAGCGAGTACTTCCACTATACTTTGCTAAAATAAGGTTATGATACAAGGAAAATGTAAATATTTGTCATTTTCGAATGAACGTAAATAATGTTAAATGATAAATAAACAGTAGTTAATAAACAGTGAATAAATTATGAAATGTGCCTGCCAAAATAAGACAATATTTGGTTTCAAAACCGAATATTGTTGCAACTCTCATAATATAATGAAATCTTTTTATATAAAAAAAATGAGGTGTGGTCATCACACGACTTTCTTATACGTATGAGCGTTTCAAATTATAGAATTTTAAGAATTTTTTTTTCAAAAATAATCAAAATCCTATTCTAAGTACTTCTATTCTCTTAATAAATCTCTATAGAATGCATACTTTGCGAGATATTATCAAAAAAGTGCTCCTCGCTAAGAGTAAAAGTGCTACTTCCGGTCCGAATTTTGAAATTTCATATATACAAAAAATATTGCAAATCCAGTTCTAAATACTTTTGTACTCTTCATAAATTTATATAGAATGCATAACTTACGACATATTTGCAAAAAATCGTAATTCGATAAGAGTAAAAGTGGTACTTCCGGTCTGAATTTTGAAATTTTTTTTATACAAAAGATATTGAAAATTATGTTTTAAATACTTTTATACCCGTAACGTACTTGTCTAAAAACCATGACTTGCGAAATATTCGCAAAAAACAGATTTTCGATGAGTAAAAGACCTACTTCCGGTAGGAATTTCGGAAAACTTTTTAATAAAATTATTCTCAGTTTTAATTTTAAGTATATATGAATTCTTTATAAATTTGTTTAAACTTAGTAGTTGACGAAATATTGGCAAAATTCGATTTTTTCGCTGAAGTAAACTGCTACTTCCGGTCTACCAATTTTACTGAAAAACTAATCAGATCTCAAGAGGGAGATTATACACGTAAATACAAAATTTGGAATTGATATCTACAGCGGTTTGACCGCTATCGTGGTCACACACACACACACGGACAGACACACACACAGAGACACAGAGAGAGAGAGAGAGAGAGACACACAGACACACAGACATTTTTTAAAAACCACTTTTTCGGTATCAGGGGACTTCAAAACGTGGACATCTGCAAAAATCTCGAGGTCGAAAATTTTCATCATCACAATACTTCCTTATACTACGTATAAGAAAGTAAAAGACATATGATGATTTTATTTAAACTAATTTACAATATAAAAAATTAAACAGAAGTGGACGGCAAAATTTCCTAATACATATTACTATTAAAACTTCTTTATAGCGCGTATATTGAAATATTGAAAATGCTCTCTCTACCTAAAAATCAGTGTATAACCAACTTCAAAAAACTAAATTTCTAAAATGTTCCAACAAAATATGTATCACTTTAAGTCTTTTTTTTACCCGAAATAGAAAAAAATAGTATAAAAGACACGATACATAAGAAATTTTGCGCGCTCGTTCTTTAGAAAACTCGCCGCAAACGGCTCATTTTTTTTAACATGAACGCGTGCGCAAAAAATATGGCTTATGAAACTTTTATTTTAATATACTATTTTAGATACTTTCTATCACCATTATATAGGTGTTCGACAATATTTCAAAACAGCTACACTTGCAAAATATTTGCAATACTTCTTATACTCCACGTTCCAGCGATCCATTTAATTAATTTATCTCATATTTTAACTTTAGTATATTTATAGTGAAAGAAACATGCGAGAATTCGCTGGTAACAAGTACCTAAACATTGCATAGAAGAATTTGTAGCCAGTGCGGTAAGTTGTTTAACATTACGTAGCCAAAAGCCCGTGTTAGACCACGCTAGTTTTATTGACTTAGGTACTCTATCAACTCGAACACAAACTAATTTGATTTGATTATACCGGAAGCTATTAGGATCTACTTTTCGTTATGTTCTATTTATGATCGCGGAACTGATCCATATAACACGATAAATCATCAATTTAAACATCTCAAAAATACAATCTGCAGGGATGTAATTTATTAGCTTCAGACAGAGCCGCAGCATTAATAATAAACCGCTTTTCCTAACAAAATATATGTAAATACAGTAAATATATATTTATAGAGTTGGTCGGCTCATTTGCTTTACGTTCAAAAACGTAAAAGTCGGAGAGTTTCTGTTTCCTGATTCTTAAAAAAGGCACTCTAAATATACGATATAGCGTGTTGGTCTAAACAAAACAAACACGGGAAACAATATAACGAAAATTATTAGAAGCTTAACACAAATAAGAGTACTAAAAATACATATTGAAATCGTGAAACTATATTGCTGCTTTAAAACAAAACATTACAAGTATTATGTTTTCTTTTAGTATTGACTATAGATTTATATCAAATAAAATAGTATTACTGTAATATTTACGTTTTGTTACTAAACAGTAGGTGCTAAACATTGGTTTTCAATTTTTTGACCTCGAAATTTTTGCAGATGTCCACGTTTTGAAGTCCCCTGATACCGAAAGAATGAGGTGTGGCCACCACACAAATTTCATATTTTACGTAAGAGGGTTTCAAATTATGTAGCACACTTCTTATAAAAATTAACCAGTGAGTAAGTGTGTTACTTTAAGTCCAGATTTAAAGGATTTTTGTATACACAAATTATTCAAAATCTTATTGTAGGTACTCCTATTCTCTCAATAAATGTCTATAGAATGCATATTTTGCAAGATATTCGAAAAAAAGTGCTTCTCGCTTAGGGTAAAAGTACTACTTCCGGTTCGAATTTTGAAATTTTATACAAAAAATATTCCAAATTCAGCTCTAATTACTTTCGTACTCTTGATAAATATATATAAAATGCATAATTTGTGACATAATTGCAGAAAATCGCTATTCGATAAGAGTAAAAGTGTTACTTCCGGTCCGATTTTGAAATCTTGTTTAGACAAAAACTATTGAATATTAAGTCCTAAATACCTTTATACTGATTTTCGATAAGAGTAAAAGACCTACTTCCGGTAGGAACTTCGAAAAACTTTTTTAATAAAATTCTTCTCAAAATTCTATTTGAATTCCTCTATAAATTTCTTTAAACTTAGTAGTTGACGAAATTATAGCAAAATTCGATTTTTTCAATGAAGGAAATTACCACTTCTGGTCTAGTGTTTTTATTGAAAATCTAATGAGATCTTAAGACGGAGATTATAAATATAAAGTTGATAGTTGTAGCCGTATGACCGCTATTATAGTCATACACACAAAGAGACACACTGACACACAGAGAGAGATATTTTTAAAAACCACTTTTTCGGTACTTCAAAACGTGGACATCTGCAAGAATCTCGAAAATGTTCGTCATCACAATACTTCCTAATATTACGTATAAGAAAGAAAAGTGGCTTTTAAAATCTCTCTCTCTCTCTCTCTCTCTCTCTCTCTCTCTCTCTCTCTATCTCTCTCTCCCTCTCCCTCTCCCTCTATCTCTCTCTCTTTCTCTCTCTCTCTCTCTCTCTCTCTCTCTCTCTCTCTCGCTCCCTCTCTCAACAATTTTACTCTTAGCGAGTAGCAGTTTTTTTCGAATATCTCATAAAATATGCATTCTATAGAGATTTATCAAGAAAATAGAAGTACTTAGAATAAGATTATGAATAATTTTTGTACAAAAAACTTCTTAAAAATTGGACTTGAAGTAACACACTTATTGACAGTATTATTTTTAGAACAACATTTATATAATTTGAAAGGCTTATACGTATAAGAAAGTCGTGTGGTGGCCACACCTCGTTTTTTATACTGTTACAAGTAATTATAATGATGATTCAATATTGGTATTCAATGCAAATAACTCATTACATAAGTATGTAAATTAAATAAGAACGAACGTTTACTAAACTATACGCTATTATTGCGATTTGGTTAACAAAACAATACAAAAGCACTCTAAGTTCCAAATAAATTAAAATGGGCATCCTCGGATTATGATTCAAATTGTTAGGAAAATTTTGTGGTACATTAAAAATATTCATACATTTTACTTTCTTATACGTAGTATAAGGAAGTATTGTGATGATGAAAATTTTCGACCTCGAGATTTTTGCAGATGTCCACGTTTTGAGGTCCCCTGATACCAAAAAAGTGGTTTTTAAAAAATGTCTGTGTGTCTGTGTGTCTGTGTGTGTGTGTGTGTCTGTGTGTGACCACGATAGCGGTCAAACCGCTGCAGATATCAATTCCAAATTTTGTATTTACGAATATAATCTCCCTCTTGAGAACTGATTAGATTTTGAGCAAAATCGGCAGACCGGAAGTAGTAGTTTACTTCAGTGAAAAAATCGAATTTTGCAAATATTTCGTCAATTACTAAGTTTAAACAAATTTATAAAGAATGCAAATGTACTCAAAATTAAATTTGAGAAAAATTGTTTTAATAAAGTTTTTCGAAATTCCTACCGGAAGTAGGTCTTTTACTCTTATCGAAAATCAGTTTTTTGCGAATATCTCGCAAGTCATGCTTTCTAGGCAAGTACATTAAGAGTATAAAAGTATTTAGAACATACTTTTAAATATCTTTTGTATAAAAAAAATTTCAAAATTCAGACCGGAAGTACCACTTTTACTCTTATCGAAAAGCGATTTTTTGCAAATATGTCGTAAATTATGCATTCTATATATATTTATGAAGAGTACAAAAGTATTTAGAGTTGGATTTGGAATATTTTTTGTATAAATGAAATTTCAAAATTCGGACCGGAAGTAACACTTTCATACGTATAAGAAAGTCGTGTGGTGGCCACACCTCATTTTTTGTATAGTTTTCTGTATTTTCACATAGCACAAAACTAATTAATTACAAACTATTCTTAGGGAATTTTTATCCTAACTCTACAATGCTTAACTCCACACAGAGCTACAAGAGTTGAGTTTGGATCGATGTTGGGCTAAATTTTCATCCAAAAGCTGTTTGTATGCTCTTAACAAATCTATCCAGGAAAAAAACTTTTCTTGATAATAGTAAATCTACTCTTAATATAAATCTGGATAAAATTTATAATTCGCAAAAACTGTTTTTATATTCGATCAGAGTAAAGGGCTACTTCCGGTCCGAATACTGAAAACTTTTATAAAAACATGTTCCAATCTGAATCCTTTCATATTCTTCATAAATTTCGATAAAGACAAGAGTTGACCAGATTTTTCTAGAAATTCAACAAGAATTTTCAGGTTGCACATTTTTAGAGAAAATATTATGGTATAATTGAACATCAGCAATAATACGGCAGTCGCTTATGATAATAAAATTAAAAGCAGCTGATTGACCATAAACAACCTTTTTTTCACATAGCCCAAAACTAATTAATTACAAACTATTCTTAGGGAATTTTTATCCTATCTGTTCAATGTTTAACTCCACACAGAGCTACAAGAGTTGAGTTTGGATCGATGTTGGACTAAATTTTCATCCAGAAGCTGTTTGTATGCTCTTGAAAAATCTGTGCAGGAAAAAAACCTTTTCTTGATAATAGTAAATCTATTTCCCGTCTGAATTTTGAACCGAAAATATGCAAAAGTTGTTCCAAATTAAGTCCTAAATATGTTTATACTCATAATAAATCTGGGTAAAATTTATAATTCGCAAAAACTGTTTTTATCTTCGATCAGATTAAAGGGCTACTTCCGGTCGGAATGCTGAAAACTTTTATAAAAACATGTTCCAATCTGAATGAATCCTTTTATATTCTTGATAAATTTCAATAAAGAGAGGAATTAACCAGATTTTTCTAGAAATTCAACAAGAATTTTCAGGTTGGGCATTTTTAAAGAAAATATTATGGTATAATTGAACACCAGCAATAATACGGCAGTCGCTTACGATTATAAAATTGACCATAAACAAACTTCTTAATCATTTCACATCATTAAATTGTCTACTATGTTTATTGGATCGTCAATCTGTAAAGGCAACCACAAAATTAAAAATTCTATTAGTAGTAGTAGTAGTTAAACAAACAAATGTAAATAATAAATTTTCTAAAAACTGCTATAACTAAAAACTTACAAACTGAATATACTTCTAATTTCTCTCTTGGTAATTGTCAAGTTTAAATTATGCCATCATATTTTACGATAACAGATGATGAGGAAGGCCTGTTAAAGGAAGAACTGGCAAAAACATCAATGAAGTTAAGAGCTTTGGTGTTAGCAAGTCCAAGAATAAGAGCTTGAATGATTGCCGACGAAGTCATGATATCAGAAGTTACTGCATAAAGCACTTCCTGTTCCGATTTCGTACAAAAGCTTTGTCGGCAACAAATTTTGGGAAGAGAACAAAAACGCAGGAATGCAGAATTCAACAGGAAACTGATGATGGCGGTGTTTTGGGATTTTGCTAATTGAACACATGGAAAAGTGTTGTACAATAACAGGAGAAGTCTATAAAGAAACAATCAGAAAGTTGAAAACTGCCATAAAACAAAAATAATCCCACCACTGCAATCAAAAGATTATGTTCGTGAAGTAATCGACGACTGTAGATTAGACTATTATCTTTTTCCTAAATTAGAAAATCACTTGACCAAACACCGTTTTTCTTTAAATGAATACCAGAAAGGAGTAACGGAGGTTTTTTTTTTTGAGAATTTATCAAAAGTTTTTTTTACGGCAAACGTTGAAATAAATATCTGACGGTTGATGTTATTTTTAATGGAATATTACTTTTCTCCAACTTTTTTACCTTTATAGCTATATGAATACAATAAAAATTTATCCTCGTATATTCATAATTGAAATTTGTATCAGACAAACTCTAAATAAATAAATAATAAAATACGTACCGTAATTAAGAAAAATCGAATCGAAAAACATGATTTCAAAAATCATCATCAGATATTGATTTGATTCTTCATTCACTTTTATAATATATTTTTAAACGTAATTATGTCCAATTAATCCATGCTGCAATAAATGACTAGAAAAAGAAAAATAAGCAAAAGACAATAACAAGTATTCAGAGAAGCTTTTTAAATACTGGAAAATCACAGAAATTTAAAAGTAGAACGAGCCCGCAGTAGATGGATGTTTGCTAATAGAAAATCGTTACATTTGTACAAGGGAAAACAGCTCAAAGTATAAAGAGGATGAGTTGGGACTGTCCAAATGTCGTGTTAGGCGAAGAAAATTGTTTATCAAAGAGATAATAATCAATAAAAGTGTATTCCACATACATTAACATCTACATATAAAAGGAAAATAAATCGTAAATTGTCGCGAAAAAGTATGACTGTGAAATCCTTATTTGGCATGTTTATATAGATATATGTACATCTAAACAAGTGTAAGTAGGTTACGTTTACGTTGTTCATAATAGACAAATTATCTGGATTTGCATTGTAAACAAATAAATATGCATTGTTGTTATATGAATTTTACATGTAGCCGCGATATATGTTCAAGAATATACTGACCTAAATTTATAATTTGCGGGTTTAAATGATATCTACACAATCCTGTAAAAGAGATACGCCATTAAGATTACTTCAAATGGCAGTACAGCGGCAGGGTTGCCATTAGCGGTGACATTTTGCCATCACGTGTGTTTTTCGGTGTTGATTGCAACACCGAAAAATATATAGGCAAAATTTGAAAGTGAGGAAAGATTTTTTACGAAATATTTCTTAAAATATAATCAGACCTACATATATCTTAATGTTGTACAATATTGTAAATACTTTTTGAAGCCTCGAAACACCAAAACAATTGGTAGTTTATAAGACTAAAGAATGTCTGTGTTTCTTGTGAGCATATCTTATAAGACGTTGTTTTCTTTAAATTTACGCAATAGCATTTCACTAAAGAAACAATCGGAGACCAAAATAGACTGCAGATACATAGTAAAGTTTATAATACTAAATCTCAATAAAATTTAAAATTGGGAATTTTGAATTTTATATGCTGTAAAGAGATGGATAAATTTATTCTTTTGCATTTGACATTGAATACAAAGTAAAGTACAGAAGTTACTAATAGGTAGTAAGTCATGTTTCAGCATTTTGCAACAGCTGAAAACTAATTACAATTATTTGTAAACCTAAACTTATACTGGTTGGTACCTCTCGCCATTCGCCAAGGAGTAGGAAGCCCAAATCAAAATAGAAGTATGTTTATTTCTTCTCTTAAATATTTTTAATATATAAATATATTAAAATTCTTTGCCGAAATATACGAGAAATGTATTTCAAATAATCTTTCACCTTGACGTAGCGGCATACATGATTATACATGATTCAATAGTAATTAATAACAAAACGGCAATAGGAAAGCTAGCTGCCATCCAAACAATTTCATTACAGTTAATATTGATTAAAAATATTTGATTTATCAAAAACGACTTCCAACAAAATTGCAAGGCAACAGTATCGACCTATGTGTTTAATGACTAACATAGAAAGATTCAAATGCGAAATGTGTAATTAAAAGTGAAATTGTAAACAATTAAGCATAGAATCATAGCTATTATTTATTATGCAGTTTCATTAAAAGATCTAGATGTATCATAGACAGCATTTAATTCCACTACACAAATAATATCGACGCAAATTGTGTAATTAAAAGAGTAATTGCAAACATTTAGAGTAGGGCTGTCACATACCAATCATGTAGGTTTATCAGACTGTTGTTTTACCCTATGGATATCTATGGATTTTTTTGAAATTGACATTCTTAAGGTAATGTTATTTTAATCTACATATATTATTTTAATTAACACACACCTTGATTATGCCACAATGAAGAGACCATATAAGGTGGGAACATATATATATATATACTACCACATAATTAACACTTTCTTAATTAATAAACAATGCTACATTATAATATTTTTGACACATAGTCAGTATTATTTGTGTGATGAGATTGGATGTTCCACACGTTAGACTTAAACGAGGTGCAAAAGATGTTACCGATACCAGAGCGGTTGTATATTTTATGAGACAAAAACTGCGCTGTGGGAATAGTAAAAGATTCAAAATCTTCCAATACAGTTGAAAGCGTCGATTACGTTAGTAACGTAACATTTTTTAAAATCCAAGAAGTCATACAAAATCCAAACAAACACTTTACAACATAATTGTTCCCCAATTAGCTTTACCTTTGAATTGCTAAAAAAAATTAGAAATGCAAGCAAAATTGTTATTCTTCAAACTAGGCAATAACTTAATTTTCTGCAAGACTTTGTTAATTTTATTTTATTCTGTTTTATTATTTTAAAATTATTAATCCTAATTATTGTATAGTTAATGTTTAAAGTGTTATTTATATCAATAAAAATTGAGAAATCATTCTCTTTGGATTTATTATTCTATTACTAGATGGCGTTACTAAAGGGCCTATATTTTGAGGTTAGCAGAATAAATTTCAACAATGTAAGTCGAAGTTATATGACGCTAGAGAGAGCCAATTGGCCATGATGCTACATACGAATGCTATTCAGAATATGACATGGGCGCAATTCCACTATTTGAATGAGGCTTTTAACCGCACATGTTTGATTTTGTTTATTTAGCGATTATTTATGTAACTCTTTATTGCATTAATTGTTTACAAGCGTATTGTATTGTAAATTGTCTTGTACATATACATTGTGGAGCATTAATTAATAAAGTAAGGTATAACTTACATTGGTGTTTTATATTTTTGTAAACTGTAACATTGTATACTGCCTGTGTAGCTAATAAACGTTTATTATTGGGAGTTCAAATTTTAATATCTGCAATATTTGGCAATACAATAAAATATTTTTTTATGAATTGATTATCACTGACGTGCATTATTACCTACTTAAGTAAAGCAACAAGAATTAACATACTCTGTCGTACCTAAATATGGAAATTGAACAATCTTGGTGAGTGTATTCTTGAATTAACTACTAGTAGTGGCAACAGCTTATATACACACAAATTAATTTTCGAAATTGAATTGTTCCACTACCTAATTATTGCGTATGTTGCAAGACGTTCTTAACCACTCTTCATAAGTTAGTTGAGTAACAATGTGAAAATTTGCACACAATCTTAAGGTATCAACATCATCGTGAGAACCAAGATGAAAACCTTGCCTATATAATATGACCTCAATTCCGTCTTTTAATTTTTTAAATTGTTCTAGATTATACCTAATGTTATATAATTATTTTACCTTTTAAGTGGCTCAGAATCATGTTATGATAACAATGATCCATTTCGACAAACTATTTATGTTTTCCCAAAGCAATTTTATTCTATGATAAAGCGTTTTGTACATCTTGTCATAAATCTTTTCCTGCTAAATTAGTATGAGCAAGTCTCTTGTGTGTGCAAGTTGTGGAACTAAAATGTTATATTGTTGTATTCATCCGTTTAAACTAATTTGGGAGACGTAAATAGTTAATGAAGTGTTTAAAAATAACTTATTCCATATTTTAACGGCAAGGTCATATTCTGTGCACACCATACAAATAAAATTCAAGCAATTATCTATGGAAATACAAGCAAAATGGCGCGTACGAATATTTATTTGTAAATCCATATATGTACACAACCCAATTATATTATAGTGTAATCTAGTATAAGCAATAAATCTAATTATTATTGTTAAGTACTTGTAATAATAACAGAATAATAAGCTCTATTAGTATATAAAAAAAATGGAAACATGACCAGACATTACATTAATTAAAATTCTGTTTGTGCATTATAACATGATACAAGTAAAAATAAATGCATTAAAATGTGTGGGTATTCCCAAATTGCATAAGTATACGAGCTGTTGGAATTAAACAACCAGACTGTGCTATAAAACATTTTTTTCTGTGACGGGAAAAAAAGTTGACATTTTATCCTTCTTGACAGGTAATAAAATGTCACTTTATCAACCCGGGCATAAAGTGATCACTTTTTGCCCATGGGAAAAAAGTGCTCACTTTTTGCCCGCTTAAATTGACAGATACTTGATTATTTTACAGGTTTCCATTAGCAACGCAGGTGTAATGGTCACTTGAAATGTCACATCGATTGATTTTCTGACTTTAATATATAGTATTTACGTGCTTTTTCAATATTAAATCGTCGTTTTTCCCATCACAGAAAAAAATAGTGTATTATACACGGGGAAAAAATTAGATTTTAGCTCTCGGTAATTTATATAAACCTTACCTCGAGCTAAAATCTAATACTTTTTTCCCTTGTATAATAAATAACTATTATTGATCAACAATTATATTACATTTGAAAGTATGTCGCTTTCAAAGTATGTAGTCTCATTGCCGATCCCTACAGTAACGAATTTTCATGTTTAAAGTAGTGCTGGAAGTCCGTTTCTGTCACCTTGTTGAGAATCTCTGCCGCTTTTGCTTTCACCTCTTCCACATGGTCAAATATTGTCTCCTCAAGCTCCGATTTGACCTAAGGAAAATAAAAAAATTCACGAGGGCCAGGTAGGGCGGGTATCGTGCTGTATTTCACAAAGAACAACTTTACAGACAAGGCAGAATGGACTGGCGCATTGTCTTGGTGATGCATCCAGGACTTCTTCCACAAATGATGTCTTCGTTCTCTCGAAGGGCTATCAGAACCTTGACGGCCACTCAAACGACGATTTTCACGCATCAATTTACAATTTTGTTGATATTGTCATCCATTTTTTATGTTAAGGAACGTCCAGGGCGGGAATCGTCTTCGATCGTTTCACTTCCCTCCTTAAACCATTTAATCCACTCAAGAAATTCTGTGCGCGATAAACATCCACTTCCTTATACTTCCTTTAACAAGACATGAGCTTCTGTAGCAGTTTTCCCCAATTTCACAAGAAACTTGAGGTTAACTCGATGCTCCATTTGAACACTTTTTTTGATGAGACCCTTACGATTACTATAGCGAAACTGAGCAACGTACAACCCTGACCATCGGGCTCAGGGTGGCGGATGCATCAACACATATGCATGTTTAAACCTGCTGCTGCGCGCTCGCTGTTTGCAGCTTGCAATACCAGTCCGGTTATTTAATTGCCACACCGCGTATAAAGTTTTATACAGCTTGTGTAAATTTTCCTGATATTTTAAACATCGCCCCACTAATTATCGTTGATATGTTAAGATAATTAGTAGTCAGAGTCAGTAATACATAACAAAACTTGATAAATTTAAGGCCACCTAATTGGTGTCTAATGCAATCATTGTTGTCTAAATGTTTCGCTAAACATTCTAACTGAAACCAAAACTGCTATTTACTTCCCACATGTGTTGACAGGTTTTATTATTAATAAGAAAACTTTATTGATTTAAAAGCATGTTATATAATTCAAACAGCATCTAATTAGGAATACCCGTCTAACGGATACAATAATAATTATTCAATTTCCAATCTTACATACATAAAGGTCAGAAACATATAAAATTATACTTTCCGGTTTTATAACATTCTCGTTTCATAATCATATTCAATAGTAAGTTGGAGTATACACATACAAGTGAGTAGGTAGTGTTTTATGTGTTTTTATACCTTCATGTAAATTAATAGGCAGTTATCTTTCTTTTACGCAGTATAAGGATGACTTATGATGATGAAAATGTTGGAAATCAAAATTTTTGCAGATGTCCACGTTTTGAAGCCACCCGATAACAGAAAAGTAAATTTTGCAATCATCTCTGTCTGTGTGTATGTACTAGTGAGTGTATGTCTGTAATGGAACCACGATAGTCACCAAATGAGTAAAGCTGTCAATACCAGTCTTTATATTTAAGAGTATAATTTTAGTTAGAGATTTTAGTAAATTATCTATAAGAATAATATGCGTAATTATATATTATATTAGACATGCAACAAATCACACGATTTTACATAGTGGATGTTTAATATCTGAAAGATATTTGTTTTCATTTTAAAATATGTTGATTTCCAATGTCGGTAATTCTAAATTATTATTATCATATTCAATCTTTCTAGGATATTTTCGATTTTTTTAACACTGACATCACCTATATTAATGGTTGTGTTTCTTTAGGAATCAAAGATCAATATTGACAGTACTGACATAAGTATATGTAGAAATATGCCAACCAATTGGTCATTAACTAAAATCGAGATGAGGCAGTCAGAAACTTGATAGGTTCTATCGATATTTTTCGGTAAAATTTCAATTTGTGATACTTATTAACGCAATTTTTTGATAAAACTGTTAACTTCATCAATAAATACATGCACTGAATTGCAAAATAACACATATAACACGCATAACTGAAAATTAACAATTCATAGTTTTCATTTCCCGTCTTTGAGTATCGCCCAAAAAGGATGATTTTAGTTCTGGGCAATAGAACGAGATTGGCAATCCGAGAAATAATTTACGCAACCTTTACTTTGGACAGCAGGTAAAAATAATAAGAGTATCCCGATTATTCTAGTGGAAGTACGTATGTAAATTAGTATACCGGGTGTCCACACGAAAACTTTATATTGAATTATTTCTGGTGTTTTTGAAGACAAAAACTTGAAATTTTGGGTGGTTGTTCAGGATATAGGGGGACAATGAATAGTGTATTTCATACCGCCCCATCGGGTCACCCGCCGCCGCCGGCCACCCCACTCCAATATTTTAAATGACACCCTGTATTTTTTTTGGTGGTTTTGAAAAAACACAATTTTCTTGATATTCTTATGTGAAAAAACTAGTAACACACATTATGACATTTATGAGATATTTAAATTTAAAAGTTTCAGATATCAGAAATTATTAACTCCGAAAAATCATAAGTTAGTCATGGAAATACGTAAAACAAGATTTATTCACAACATTTTAGTTAAATTAAATGCTCAAATTGTTCACCGTTTACATTTAAACATAAATAACGCCTATTTTCAAAAGCATTTCTAACATTTTCGAACACTTGTGGCGTTAAATTTCGACATTCCTCTGTTATTCTATTACGTAAATCAGCTATTGATTGTGGCGGTGTCTTATAAACAACAGACTTCAAATGTCCCCACAAAAAGAAATCTAGGGGAGTTATATCGGGGGAGCGAGCTGGCCATTCAATAGAGCCCCTACGTCCAATCCAATGTCCTGGGAAAATATTATCCAAATAATTCCTAACGTCTAAACAGTAATGTGGCCCAGCTCCATCTTGTTGAAAATATAATTGCTCCTCCTCTATTTCATTCAAGTTTTCTTCTACACACTGTATGATAAGAGGATGTATTAGCTCTTCCAAAAATTGTAAGTACTTAGGTCCATTTAAATTTTCCTGGAAGAATATCGGGCCAATTACTTGGTTATTAAGAATTCCAGCCCATACATTAATTTTTTGGGGATATTGTGTGTTGCCTTCTCGGAAAAAATGGGGTTTTACGTCGCTCCAATATCGACAGTTGTGTCTATTCACAAGACCATTTAAGTAAAAGCAACTTTCATCACTAAAGCAAATACTTCGCAAAACATTTCCATTTTGCCGAATCATATCTGTCATTATTTCACAAAATTCGACTCTTCTGTCGAAATCACCGTCACCCAACTCTTGGTGAAGTTGAATTTTATAAGGGTGCATTTTGTTTAATTTTAATATCTTATGGCAGGTTGATTTTGGCACTCCCGAAACTTCGGATAATTTTCTCAACGAAAGCTCTGGGTCTAAATTAATATGCCCAAGAACTGCTAGTTGCATAGCTTCATTTAGTACACCACAATTATTCGTATTCCGTTTTTTATTATTTACAGATCCAGTTTGCAAAAATTTTTCTATTAGCGGTCTGACATAAGCAACAGATACGTTTCTGTTTGGATGGTTTTCATTGAATAACGTCGCCGCTTGGGAATAATTTTTGTTTGCAATCCCATACAAAATCACTATTTCAGTTCTCTCTTCAAGAGTATAAACCATTTCAGCGAAAAAGCCGAAACTTTAAGAACAATTTTACAAGTATTAATATTAATGAAACACAAAAGTCACAATTTTGACAATTCTAATTTAAAGCAAATAATTTCTGATATCTGAAACTTTTAAATTTAAATATCTCATAAATGTCATAAGGTGTGTTACTAGTTTTTTCACATAGGAATATCAAGAAAATTGTGTTCTTTCAAAACCACCAAAAAAAAATACAGGGTGTCATTTAAAATATTGGAGTGGGGGTGGCCGGCGGCGGCGGGTGACCCGATGGGGCGGTATGAAATACACTATTCATTGTCCCCCTATATCCTGAACAACCACCCAAAATTTCAAGTTTTTGTCTTCAAAAACACCAGAAATAATTCAATATAAAGTTTTCGTGTGGACACCCGGTATAATCGAATCTGTATTATAGATTGGTGAAAATCTTCTGTATATCAATTACCTTATTACGATAGGAATTAAAAGTAAATATTTATTTTGATATTAAGAACTAGTGAAGAAAACATATTACACCCAAATTCACAATACGCCTTCTTTAATACTTCTCTTAAGACAAACTAATTGTAGGCGATAAATTCTATAGATTTCTTGATTTCATTAAATATTCTACATAGATTGGTAGGTTCTTGGGTTTAGCATTATTTCTTTAGAATACTTCTTATTTTTTTTAGTTCACTGAGGTTGTATAGAGAAAAACGAAACGATCAGTTTTGTTTGTTATGATCAACTGTTATGAATATAACTTTCCTCATATCATATCTATTGACTAATTCCATTTTTTTAATTTAAAACTAAATTCTTATGGTTGTTTTGTACTCAGATTTAACCACTAGAGTTATTATTTTTCCTGATTTATCCATTCTAAATTTATAAAAACGGCTGAGTAATTAGTAAAATCGCCTTTTAGTTTTGCCATAAAGAAAGAAGACATAAGTGAATAAATATTATCACATTTATCACTATAAAAATAAAATTACACGATTAGGTGGTTATATGAAACGGTCAGAAAATGAATGTGCAGATAATTTTTTTTAATGAAACAATAAAAATTTACATATTTAAATAGTTATTACGGTTCTGCTTTTCAAGTTTACAATATGAATCATATCCAAATATAGCCTTCATTCGTAATAATGTTATTTTTTGAGTGTGACATGATTAATTATGACGTAAGTTTTCAAGATATGATAGTAAGTTAATTAGAAAGTCGTTAAATTTTACATGATTATGGAATACGTTTGCATAATATTTAAAGATGAGATTAGCAACAAATGCTTTTCTATTTTACATAATAACACTGCATTTTATCTCGGTAGGTTTACACTGTGCTCTTCACTACGCGTTTTGATTCGCGAGCATATTTAATGCATTCTAATGGTACAATATACATTACGCTGACTTTTCTTTTTTGACTACTATCCTAAAAATCGTGTATCCAAACCTCTATAGGATTAAGTTTGAATTACTGGCTGAGCGCTTTTAGTTGTAGTCCATGAGGTTTTAAAGTAGATTTACAAACAAATAATTTATTTTCAGTTAATAGTTCAGAAGTTGTATCAATAATCCAGTATAGTTCTTGCAATTACCAAGTTATTTTCCTTTTGAGAACATGTTTTTTGCCATGCCAAACGTCGGTGTAAATTTATGCCAAGGTATTTTGCAACATTCGTTTTTTTACCAGTTGTTATTTGAATAAACGACTCTCGTCTCATTAGTAACGTAACAAGCGTCGATTCCATTTCATTTTCTTGATCTATGATGCTAAAATATTCATTATATTGTATATACAGGGTGTCCCAGATAGTGTGCTCACCATTGGGATCTCGTAAACGGTAAGAGATAGAGAGTTGGTTAAATGAGACAAAATGTACGTAACACCTGGGTTTACTTTTTTAAATAAAAAAACTTTTAAAAAAATGAACGATACGTGCGCTATAGGGGAAAAACTAAAAATCGGCAATTTTAATTTCGTCGTTTAACTTATTTCATGTAAAAGATACCGAAATACTATTTTGACATTATGAAGGTACTTTTTTACGCAGAATTCAAATTTGGTATTGCAACCTCTGAAGCTTTTATACGTTTCGAGATTTTTATACAAACTTTCTTATTTTAAATACAAGTCGTAGGCGGCTTTGACTGTATCAAAAAGAGCATAATCTGCTGATTTCAATGATGTATAACACTTTGGGTTTATTTGTAGAAATAACAAAGTTACAAGAATAATTAGCATATTTTTTTGTTTTATACTTACCTATTCCTGGAAACAAAATACAAAAATGACTGAAAAGTAAATAAAACACTAACTTCACATACCTAACTATTTATTTACTACTAGTAAATAGATAAATTACATTAAATGCTCAAAAAGTCCTCCATTGTTATTGATACATAACTGAGCTCTTCTTAGTGTGGAATTAATCACTTTTTCTAAAATACGTCCATTTATCCGATGAAACTCTCTTAAAACACAAGCTTGCAGTTCCTCCACATTATTAAATTGTGTTTTATACACCTTATTTTTTATGTAACCCCAAAAGAAAAAATCCATTGCGGTTAAGTCTGGGGAACGTGCAGGCCATGAAATGGGTCCTCGATTACCAATCCACCGATTACCAAATCTATTATTTAGGTAATTCGTAATAATGTGAGCATTATGTGCTGGTGCCCCATCCTGTTGGAAATACATATTCGCAGTTAGATTAAGCGGAATATCGTCTAGAAGATCTTCTATTTCACCTTGAAGTAAGTTCAAATAGCGTTCACTCGTTAAATTGTTATTGAAGATAATAGGTCCAACTATTCTTCTGCCGATAATACCGCACCACACATTGAACCCAAAACGTTCTTGATGTCGAGCTTCATGTAGAGCATGGGGATTTTCTGTCCCCCAATAGTGAATATTATTTCTGTTAAATAACCCATTGTTCGTAAATCGAGATTCATCTGACCACAACACATTAAACAGAAATGTAACATTGTTGTTATTCTGATTAATGTACCAATGACAGAAACGAGTCCGCCTCTCTGCGTCTCCTGGTTGGAGTCCTTGGCTAATGTGGACTTTGTAAGGATGATATCGATGCTTTTTTAATATTCTATGGGCTGATGTTCTAGGGATTCTGGTGTTGTTTTCTATTTCTCTTGTGGAAACTTTTGGATTTTCACGCACCTGATTTAATACAATAACTTGGGTTTCCTCATCTAATCTTTTTCTATTTCTTTTCGGTTTACTAAAGGCACCGTATGTTTTTAGATTTACTTCTAATCTTCGAAATAAAGTTTCGTGTGGTTGCCGTCGATCTGGGTACAACTCCAAATAATAATTAGCTGCATTCCTTGAATTTTTGTGAGCCAATATGTAACTTTGAAGCATATCATATTTCCCTTCATTATTAAATTTCTCCATAACGTGAACAACAATAAACAAGTAATAAAACGAACCAAAACAACAAATGCGGTGATTTTTAAATAAACGAACAAAATAGCAGACTAAATAACACAAAAATAAACGGATACGTAACTTGCTTGTAAATAAATTTGACAAATACTACTTATTGTCTTAATAATTTAATGCTGCCTCTGATGTATAGCCTATGCATTCATAAGCATAAGGATACCAAAAATTGCACAAATATCATTATAACTTTGTTATTTCTACAAATAAACCCAAAATGTTATACATCATTGAAATCAGCAAATTATGCTCTTTTTGATACAGTCAAAGCTGCCTACGATTTGTATTTAAAATAAGAAAGTTTGTATAAAAATCTCGAAACGTATAAAAGCTTCAGAGGTTGCAATACCAAATTTGAATTCTGCGTAAAAAAGTACCTTCATAATGTCGAAATAGTATTTCGGTATCTTTTACATGAAATAAGTTAAACGACGAAATTAAAATTGCCGATTTTTAGTTTTTCCCCTATAGCGCACGTATCGTTCATTTTTTTAAAAGTTTTTTTGCTTAAAAAAATAAACCCAGGTGTCACGTACATTTTGTCTCATTTAACCAACTCTCTATCTCTTACCGTTCACGAGATCCCAATGGTGAGCACACTATCTGGGACACCTGTATACACTACATATTATTATCAAATTTTCTTCTACCGTACAATTTAAATACTTTTTTTATTTAAGTTATTGTCATTAATTTAGCCCACCAGTACTTTTAGCTCATGACGACTTAAATCGGCATTTAAAAAATTTGACAGAATGCAAATTGTCCGCTTTTTACCTAATTAAATGCCGTAGAGTGGAAAGCAAATAAATAAACATAAAATACGTGAATATGAGCGCTTTGCGCCGTTTGTTCATAATTTCTAATATTACACACCATCTGCTGGAGAGTATTTGAACTAATTTTATAATATTGTATTTTAAATAATACAATAGGTAATTACTGCAATAATTACCTGCATATGAATCTGGAATACTTTTTTAAACTAGCACTAAATTAAATCAGTGGCTCCCAATATATGATCAAAGTTGGTCTAATTGTTAGCGGTGTGGGTTGATAGTAACCCCAAGTCTAAAAGATGATTATTAAATAAAAAGAATAATGACATGAATATTTTCAAGATATCGAACTATACAAGAAGCCACAAATGAATGTATCATATTTTCGAGGGTTTATGTGAAAGTTAGATTTTTGGAAGGATCAACAATGGCAAATATGTTTTCAGATACATCTAGGCATACAAGCTAATTTAAACTTGTTTACTACATTTTTGCCTTTTCGAAGAACAAATATTACCAGGTTTTCGTAAGATCGCAAGCACTAGTATGGACAAGCACGCATTTGATGCAATCGAAAAAAGTCTTAAAGTAATAATGTTCAACGGAAAATTGATGAAATGTTTCAGGATGTTGAAAATTAATAATATGAATATTCAAAAACAATTCAGGCTTCTATAAAACATTCATTGAATGGTATATTTGGGCAACATATTGCAAGCAATTCCTTACTGCAATCAACCATTCAATTGCTAGTGTCACATACAAAACTTATCTGGTTGGATCAATTTTTTGACCCAACACTCTAAAGGTAACCTAAATATTTTGACCAACCTCTTCTATATACTTATTAAATATATCTTGTACAAACTCATTACTGTAGTAAGAGTAGTAAGAACTTCCCGCCTCCCCATTGGTGGGGCCCCAAAACAATAATCTACAAAGGTGGCCAGTGAAGTAAAACTATATGAGGCTCCAAAATTCAAAATGCTAGCTGCTTTATACAAAAAATCGGAAAGATTTCTTGACCCATTGCTGAAAATTTTCAAAGAAAAGGTTATTCTGTACCAAATTACGTGAATTGTGC
This sequence comes from Amphimallon solstitiale, assembly GCA_963170755.1. Lineage (NCBI taxonomy): Eukaryota > Metazoa > Arthropoda > Insecta > Coleoptera > Scarabaeidae > Amphimallon > Amphimallon solstitiale. The sequence continues at coordinate 210,876,308 of OY720675.1, read as the reverse complement.
TGAGATAACCTAAATTTTTTCTATAAATTTAATGAAACAAATCAATCTTTTACAAGTTCACTACTGCAGTAAGTATAGTAAGAGCCCCTCTCCTCTTTCTGGTGAGGTTCCAAAACAATAATTTTCGTAGATAGATGGCTTGTGAATTAAAACTAGATGAGCATCAAAAATTCAAACTTGTCCTGGACTTTTGTGCACTTATAACACGAAACACTATTTTACTTTTAAAATAATTAACGTTCTAATAAAGTAATACGTAGATGTTTTAAAATTAAAAAAGAGAAAAACTGATTCTTAAATACTGGTCGGACAAATTATATTTTTTATGTATTTACTAAAGACTAATTAGCAAAATATATGTTAATATGAATAAAAATATATATGACTAACAACGACACAGAACGATAAATAAATTATGTAAATATAATTATTATAATTATTTTTATTTGTTGTTCAAACTCCAAGTAGGTACATGTGTATTGTATACCTACTGTATATGTGTAGAGCAAAATAGCTTAGGTTTAGTAAACCAGCAATAAACAATTACGTAATTTACCTAATCGTTTATTTTAATGAACTCTTCGGCAAAAAATTAGTGCAATTTAAGATAATTTACAATTGTTATAACGGTTAAAAGCACATACATAAATAGTACAACAAATTAGGAACATCTGTCAGTATTGTACGTTACAGAATATGTATTATTCTTTTACGTTACCTGTTTGCCGGCCCTCGGTAACGTTTCCATGTTAGTGCCATTGACTACGGGGGCCTTCTCTTGTGTTACTCCACCGTTGGCAGTTGCACTGCCATTACCCAATGCCATATTCGCCCAGGAATGGGTCGAATCACCAAGATTTAAAACACAGAAATTAACCAAAAAAAAAATCAAAACACGATTTTGCACTTTTTTTCCGCACTTTTATCTCAGTTCAGATGTTGGAACACAGACAGCACGATAACAAAAAAAGAAGCCGCATAACTGCAAATTATACACCAAAGTAAATATATTTATAGATATGCTCGATTGGCCTTATTGGGTACAAATTCAAAATGTAAATTTTGCAAAGGCTGTTGAGAAAAACGCCGGAGAATGATGAGATGATGTACACACGTCGAAATGCTCGGTTCGAATAGTGTTATTTCAGTGACACTACACAACAGAGCGGGTGTCTCGCTTCTATGCGCGTCGGAACTGCTTTCATGCCGCTCGACATCGCAACGTCCCAACCGTAGGAATATTATTGAAGGAAAGGTGCGGTATAGTGTGCGCATGCTTGCTGTCCGTTATACCGTAGCTGGTTAAACGGCAGTGCCAATAGTTTTTACCCAGAACGTTGAAAAAAGAAGCGCGTGCTGTGTAATATATACTGTTCTTCATATACTGAATAGTTTTTTTAACATGCTACATTTTTTTAAAGATCCCTATATGGGTCATCCCCTTTCTACTACACCGTTTTTGCTGAAAAGTATTAATGAACATCATGTGTGAAAGTTGATACAGGGGAAAATGTAATATGTATAAAGTTCATACATAAATGGAACGAACATGTCAATGTTTTATCAAAAGAGAATATACATATACAAAACATTGAAAAAGAACACAATTCCCACTGCGTAATGTGTGCATTTATCGAAACAAACTTCGTACGCACAGGGGGCGCTTGCCCCTGAATAATTGTAAAATATGGGATAAATTCATATAAACTTTTAAAATAAAAGTAGGTCAAGTACGTAATATAAGGAAGTATTGTGATGAAACTGTTCGACCTCGATATTTTTGCAGATGTTCACGTTTTGAAGTCTCCTGATACTGAAAAAGTGGTTTTAAAAGAACGTGGTTTAAAAACAATCTCTCTCTCCCCCCCCTCTCTCTCTCTCTCTCTCTCTCTCTGTGTGTGTGTGTGTGTGTCAGTGTGTGTGTGATTACGATAGCGGTCAAACGGCTGTAGATATCATTTCCAAATTTTGTGTTTACGGGTGTAATCTCCCTCTTGAGATCTAATTACATTATCAGTAAAATCGGTAGACCGGAAGTAGTAGTTTACTCCAGTAAAAAAATCGAATTTTGCTAATATTTCGTCAACTACTACGTTATACAAATTTATAAAGAATTCAAATGTGCTCATAATTAATATTGAGAAAAAATTGATTAAAAAAGTTTTTGGAAATTCCTACCGGAAGTAGTCTCTTACTCTTATCGAAAATCAGTTTTTTGCCAATATTTCCCAAGTCATGCTTTTCAAATAGGCACGTTACGGATATAAAAGTGTTTAGAACTTCATTTTCAATACCTTTTGTATAAAAAAAATTCAAAATTCGGACCGGAACCAACACTTTTACTCTAATCGAACAGCGATTTTTTGCAAATATGTCTTAAATTATGCATTCTATAGATATTTATCAAGACTACAAAAGTATTTAGAACTGGATGTGCAATATTTTTTGTATACATGAAATGTCAAAATTCGGACCGGAAGTAACACTTGTACTCTTAGCGAATAGCACTTTTTTCAAATATCTTGCGAAGTATGCATCCTATAGAGATTTATTAAGAGAATAGAAGTACTTAGAATAGAAAGTCGTATGGTTGGCACACCTCGTTATTTTTTGTAACCATCCATATTAGGTATACTGTGCTGGAAGAGATTATTAAATCTGTTAATGGTTCTCTTAAAAGTTTAAAATCCAAGAAAAAACAAGATGGTCTTTTCGAGGAGAAGCTGTTGCATCAATTAAAGATAGCTTCATAAGTACGTATATTATCTGTCTTAGAAGAAATAAACAGAAGTAAGTGCCAAAAGCAAGGGTTTTCTGTATTAGCCAAGAACTCTTGATTAAGTCTTTTGTTTGCACATGATGAACCCCATATTACATCAAATACTTAAAGTAAGTACCGTAAAATGGGGTGAATCGGCTCAATGTGGTGAAAAGGATCAAAACTTTATTGTCACTTAAATAATCGATTACAACATGCAGTGCCACCTTTAGTGACATTCCGTTAATGTCGAAGCCCTGTTGGATGATAAAATAAGATCGTACAAGCAGTTGCACGTGTCCCTTGGCGCCGTTGATTTGTGGGTAAATAATTAACAACGCGGTACTTCTAACCTAAAAAAACGTGACTGTCAAAACTTCGTTTGTGTAAATCGAATCATTTAACTAAAGAGGTTGGTAATTTTTTTTATTACTCTATGAACACTAGTGTAACACATAGCAAAAGGATTTTAACAGTAATTTATTCATTTTTATTTCAGTAAAAAATATTTGACACAAACACGTGGTGTTCAAAAGTGCGAGGTGAATCGGCTCATCACAATTTACAATGCCGAGAGTTTATAAGCCAGATCCACATGGAAAAAGGTATAAAAAGTATAGCCAAGAGTTAATAGAAAATGCTAGAAGAGCTGTACTTGCACAAAAGTTAAGTATACGTGAGGCTTCAAAACGTTTCAATATTTCTTTTGGGTGCCTTCGAAGACATATAAAAAATCCCGATTTAAAAAAACCGGGTGGTCAAACTGTTTTAAGTACAAGAGAAGAAGCTACGATAGTCGAACAACTAAGTGTGTGTGCAGACTGGGGCTTCCCACTTGATATGTATGGACTACGGCTAATTGTCAAATACTATTTGGACAGGAAAGGACAGAATGTTCCGAGGTTTAAAAATAATATGCCAGGAAAAGAGTTTGCCGTTGGATTTCTTTCAAGGCATAAAGAAACATTAGCTGTTCGACTATGCCAGAATATAAAAAGATCTAGAGCAGCAGTGTCTGCTCAAGTTATAAATGAATACTTTGATAAATTGGAAAAAACTCTGAAAAATGTTCCACCTTCACATATAATAAATTATGATGAAACAAATTTAACAAATGATCCTGGTAAAAGAAAAATAATTACTAAACGTGGATGCAAATATCCTGAACGGATTATGAACCAAACTAAAACAGCTGTTTCGTTAATGTTTGCTGCTTCCGGAGATGAGGTCATGCTTCCTTGCTACGTTATATACAAAGCAAAGCACTTATATTCGACCTGGATAGAAGGAGGTCCTAAGAAAGCCAGGTACAATGTAACTCAGAGTGGTTGGTTTGACATCATTACTTTTACTGATTGGGTAGCAACAGTTGCAGTGCCTTATCTCAGAAACCTAGAGGGTAAAAAAATATTAATTGGAGACAATTTGTCTTCACATTTATCTCCGGAGGCAATAAATCTTTGTAAGGAGCATAACATAGAGTTTGTGTTTTTGCCAAGTAGTTCCACCCATATTACACAGCCATTAGATATAGCTTTCTTTCGGCCCTTTAAAGGTGCTTGGAGAAAAATTTTGACAGAGTGGAAACAAGGTCCAGGAATGAAGGAACCTTCGATTCCCAAGAGTGTTTTCCCTAGGCTCCTAAATAAATTATGTTTGGAAATCAAGGAAAACGAATCCAAAAATATCCAGTCAGGATTCAGAAAAGCCGGTATAATACCTTTGGATAGAAGTAGAGTAATAGGAATGCTACCAAAGGAGACACAAAGAAATGAAACTGGTGATGTATTAGTAAATATTGAAAACTCAGTTGTTGAACTGCTTCGTGAAATGAGATACAATGATGCTCCTAAAAAGAGACAAACAAGGAAAAAATGTCAAATAATAGCAGGACAGAGTGTAAGTATTGTAGATACCAAAGAGTCGGACGTCGAAGAACAGAGTGAGGATGATGAATCGACAAAAGAAAATGAACCAGAAGAGGAATCTTCAGACATTTTTGAGTCTGAAATTGAAGGTGAAAATACCGTAACTGTCTGTAAATTTGGTAAACAGTTCAAAAATGTTATTCCTATTACTAAAGATGATGTGCTGATAGGAGACTGGTTGTTAGTAGCCTACGGCTTACGACTGTCTAGACCTAAACTATCGAAAAAATATAATTTTTTCATTTGTCAAGTGCTAAATAACGAAAATGGACAAATCAAGGGTAAATTCGTTAAAACGAAACCGACAAAAAATTTCCATGGGTATGTTTATACTTTTCCCGACATAGAAGACGTTGACACCTTCCAAATTGACGTTGTTGTCGGTAAACTACATGAACCTACAAACTATCTCAGAGGTTCTTTGAAGTTTGACATTAACACTACGGACATGGTTTGTTAATTTGTTAATTATTAAAAGTCTACGTGGTACAATGGGTTATTGCTACTTAAAAAACATGTTCTTTTTTTGTAATACAAGTAGGTGCCTTTTTTGTAAAAATATATTTAATCTTTCATTTATTTCCTTACGACTGTAACCTTGTCATTAAATTTTTTTAATAAAATTGTGTTTTATTGCCCACAAAAAAGACTACATTAATTTTCACATGTTTTTTCAGTTTTTTTAAAACAACTTTAAGTTATCCTATTCCCCTACGTATGGTTTAAAACGATTCACACCACGATTTTAATATGCGATCCCATTCCCCACGTCTCGCAGGTGAATAGGATCAGGATACAAAAAAAATATATATAGGCAGACTAAGAACATGATCTGTTATACTATGTTAACCTTATTCTATCAACATTAACTCGTATGATGGGGCACAGCATGATGTTTTCTAATTAATAGTTTTTAAGTTACGACAGGTCAAACTTTAAAATTGATCCTATTCACCCCATTTTACGGTACTGGATTACAAATTACAACCAGAAGAGCTATATTTGTTAAAAGCTATTCATAGTGTCAAGTGCACTAATTTCAATGAGAAACATATTTCGCGAGTCTGAACAAAGTATTATCCTAAGCTAGACGCATTAATATCCGGAATTAATGAACGTTTTATTTACGAAACTACTGGAGACAATAGGAAATTTGCTCTTATTAAATTGTAATATTATTGATTTGTGAAGTTTCTAATCGGTTTAATATTAATAAAAAAAGGGTTGAAGAATTTACACCTACAGGAAAATCTCTAGTAGTGTGGTTTGCTTGGTTGCGTGATTTGGAAATATATCAATTATACATCCTTACTTTTTTGATATAGTAAAAACATTTTCTATATTGCTAGTAGCATTTTCTAAAATGACACAAAAGCAAAATACTATGGCTCAAGACATATTGGAGGTATTGATGTTATTGTATGTGGAACAAGATAAAATATTTAACGTTGATTAAGACTCGGTCGCAGAAGAATTTTAAAAAAATATCCAACTACCACAATGATGACACTTTAGTATTTGTTTAGTGTCAATTGTAAGATTAACAAGTTTATTTGGTCCTAATGTCGTCAACTGCCGCCTCATATACAAAAGTCTGCTGACGCTTGCGGTGCCCAGTAACATTAAATTGCAATATACCTGATAATCCTTGATTCAGCATTGTGTGTTGTTGCAATATATAGTTTGCAAGCATATTTTAGCGTTTTCGGGGTCGAAATGAAGAACTCGTGCAAATGTTTTGATACAGTCTGTATATTTACACACTTAAAACTAATCACAATATAAAAATATAAAATAAATGTACAAACTACTACAAACAAATTAACACACGTATTTATATCTATCACTACTATTTATGTCTGTAATATTTATTTACTTCTTGAACTGCACTACTCACTTTATTTATGTTTATTTGCACTGTACGAATACTATTCAATGAATGAATTCCTTATCCCACCGACGGCACTTATATATATGTGCAGACAAAAGGTCTAGGGATACACCAGCAAATCCTGGCTCTCTTTTACCATATTCCAGACATTCTGTCGCTGACGCAGTATATGAGTGCAGTTGATTTACGACTTGTTTACCGGTACGTTTTTGTCGTCGCCCGGAGGTCTGCTTCCTTTTTGTTGGCTTATCTCAATACAATATTGTTCCGTCAAATGGCATCTGTGATTAGTTATTTATGACGAGCTCATTTTCATATTTACTAATTTCATTTTCACTGTTTTTATACATGGAAATCATAAATGAAGAACAATTTCATAAAAAAATGCATACACCGTTAAGTAAATAATCAAAAGAAATTGTTCACTCATTAATCATGTCTTTCCAAAAAGAATACTACATATACGGACCATTCTTCCGATATCAACAGTTCAAGACGTTGTAGTTCTATTATAAACGAGACTAGGAATATGATCTACGTAGAAACATGATTTTACTCTATGGGCAATTAGGAATATAGTATACGACGTCCATAAGAACAGTAAGTTTAATGATATACATAAACGAGCCTTAAATTAAACTCGCGCAAATTGTGTTACATTTTTAGAACAATATGGTCTTATAAAACATGAAAATGTACGTGAGTTTGTTTCCTTATTACCACCAAAATAAGTGTATATGAACTCTAAAAGCAACAAAAGCGGTTGGTCAAAGGTATGTATAAACTATTTTTAACAGTACAATATTGGTGGGTTATGTATATTTTTCTCGTTTTATGTATACATATTGTATTTCATGAATTCTAGTGGATTTACTTCTGGAGCTTCCTTTATAAGGAACAACATTATACATAATATGCAACCGAACAAATGGCAGCTGCGGCAAATAAAACTGTACTGTACTTACAAACATGTTGCGATTCCAATCCAGTTTAAATTCTTTGGGCACAAATGAAAGGTGAAATTTGCTTCTAAAAGTTCTCCGTTCAAAGTGTCACTATTCAATAACTTTCTGCTGAAGTAATTACAATTGTTACATTAAAAAAATGTAAAAAATACTAATGTGGAACTTGGATGGATTAGTGTGTGTTGTGGAACCATTTATAATTTGTGTGTGAAACTGTTGTACGCTCGCTTCGCCTTAGGATTGTCCTGGCAGAAAGGGAGGCACATATGGCGCTAACGCTAACTAGAATAATGTCATCCGGTCGAAAATTAGAGATGTGCCCGTTTGTCGGAGTTTCACATCTGTAGCTTCGTCCAACTAAATTTATGAAAGTTTCGGAAATTTATTGTGTGTCACCTGCCTTACCTTACTTCCCTAGTGTGCGTTGGAAAAGATGGGATGGAGCCTGTGCCTCTAACTCTCGGTTTTAGGGGATGGGTCACTCAGATTACTGAAGGTGGATAACTCTTAGGCGCCAGCTGTCATTCTATTTCAGGCCCACTCCAATAAGTTACTTATTCCGACAGCGAAAATAACTCAGGTACACTAGGTATAGTAAGACATTCGTACACGATATAAACAACAATAACAATTTTATTATGAAAGATTGGAATTATAGAATGCCAAGATGCACCAAGAAAATTATAATAATTCCACAAATGGGTGGATCACCCTATATATAATACCAATTAAATTAAAAAAAAAATAACAACTATTTAAATTTAAAACATCTATACCACGCCAATATGTCATAAATGCGCTTAACAATTAAATTAAATTAAATTTGAAAATAATCAACTAACTAAAATTTAAATAAGCTATGAAAGTATGATGATTTGTGATTAATTAATTAAATTACAAAAGAAATTAAAGCGGAACGAGATCTCGCTTTACATTTAAGCCCCTACAGTCTTTACATGCTGTGGATGTGTATTTTAAAAAAAAACAAATAATTAATTAGCTATAACACTTCTGAGTACAAAAATTAATTAAAAACTGCAAAAGAGGCTACTGACCTAACGGAAATTAACTAGCAATTAAATTGGATAGCTACTCAAAACGTTAATGAAAATGAATTTACAGGTAAAAGCGCAACGTATTCTAATGAAATTAATTAAAGCAAAACAGGTAAATAAGTTTCCAAATAAGAATAATTATATATACATAACTTAACAGTGCATTTGATCACCACGGGGCATCGGTTTTCAATTAGGCATCCACAATGGAAATATATTAATTCATGGTCCAAATGATGTAGATTTTCCCCACAAAGGCGACGGATGGTTCAAAATCCCAAGATATAGTTAAACGCCACGTGCTTAGTGGAAGATAGGCTAGCGTGATAGCGGCGTTACTTCCGGAATTCCAACACGTGTTCGCACATAAATGCAATCGACGGTACGGTATAAAATAAAAAGCTAAAAGAGGAAATATACGAAACAAGGCGTAAGTCAGGAGAAAGAGAAATTAAGAAAGTTAGTAACTTATCGATCCAGTGATCTACTTCAAACAATAAGAAAATCCTGCACCATTGCAGCAGAAAACTAATTAACTACAAAAAAAATTATTTATCACTGTTTAATCATCCACGATTTATCGTGTGAATTGTACGGTAAATAGACAAAGCAGTGCATTAATTACAATGTACACTGAATGAAGTAAATCGATCGCTTTTTTTAAATCAACTAAACGGTTCGATCGATATTGAAAGAATGAATGACAAGAACAGGAGGTTGCGGTGAAAGAAGCTACCCGCTCAATGTGGAGCGACATCTAGCAAGTTAAAAGTGAATTGTTACATAAAAATATTTAGAAGATAAAGGACCGATTAATAAGAACCAAACAAAGAAATAATTAAATAGAAATAATCGCAGATAATTATACAGCGACGTAAGGAATATAACAATATTAAATAGAAGGACATTCTAAATGCTACCTATAGCATAATCAGTCGCACACACACGAGATGGCGCCAGCATGACTAACTTGAAGGAAAAATAACCCAAATTAATTAAAAATTAAGGAAACCACTTAATTACACGCGGAAATATACCAAAATTATAAAGTCTAATATAAGGTATAGGATTCAAAAAACAAAGGTGTAACATTGTGATAGTGAAAGTGACTTATTGTTGTTTAAATTTTGCTTTTATATTAGAACAAACATTTCGTGAAATATATATAAGCTCAGATTATCTTACATCAAACATTGCCTTTAAACATAATTTTGAGTAGATTTGACATATTAATCCAAAAAGTCACTCTTATCCAATGATTATTTTATTAATATTGGACTTATTAGAATAAATAATGAAATTTTAATTTATTGACAAATTACTACAGTCTTATCTGTTTAATATATCAAATTGTTCCGTAAATGTTCCGGGGTATTTGAAGAACTCCTTATTCTACGACAAGGTATAATAAATTGAAACATATTAATACCATTTGTAACAGCTTAACCTCATAAACTATTTACAAACAATTGCTTGCTCAAAGCAATGTAATTTGTCAACACTGTATGCGCATTTTGCTATGCTGTCTTCTTTAGTTGTATAGAGCATAGCTAGTTCAAGAACCATTTGAAAAATGGTTAATAATTAGATATGACAAGCAGAATTTGAAGCACCCTTGCTTTTACATTACTCCATAGGTACTAAAAGAGGGATGTCTACTTAATATTTACGAGCTACATGCATACAAATAAAGTTCGCGAAGCCGTGTGTCTAGAGAGAGGCAGACATTCCGGTAATATAATTCGTCGTACGAATAAGGACATTTATTTGGCACACAAAGTTAGTCGAATTCTTACAAATAGTAAATAACATACATGTCAGTGTCAGAGTAAAATTTACTAGTGTATTACAACCTACGAGGAAAGAATAGAACAGAAGAGATAATAAACTGGTGGGGGTATAGGTATTATTTAGACGGAGTTACCACTTTAAGGCAAGTCGTTATGGCAATATTGACCAATCATAGTTTATAAAATGAGTATTTTGAATAACTTGTCATATATCTGACACTACATCTGACATGTAACATACATATTCTATGCATTGAGACGGCCATATTGAGTTACCACATTTGGACAAATATTATTATTAAGAAGACTCTCTCCTGTTCTATTCTTTACTCATAGATTACAACAAATACAGATTTGGATAGATTAAAACATATTTGCAATGACAGATACGTTTGGTTGTGTCAAAGACTTATTATATTTATGCAAACATTACGGCAAGAGATGAGAAACAGTCGTTTTCACAATATACAAATATTTTTTCACCACTGCGTACAATTCCCAAAGAAATAACAGCAGAAATGTATGCCATTGTAAGGATGTTTATGGTCGAATATCGGATCTTTATATTCAATACATTCACTATAAATCATAACTTATAAATTCTTACTTAAACAAAGCTCGTTACATGTCATTATCAAACTATACTCCATTCAGTCTAAGAATAAAGCATTGGGAAAGATAGGGCTTAAAATAAACGTTTGTGATTGGTTGAAATCGAGTGTGCATTTACACCGGCAAAATAATCGCATTTAGCTCGTTCTGTCAAAAATTTGTTTACTGACAGTTTTGTTCAAAGATTTTGTCGATTTCCGTATTTTACATAGTTATTTGTTGTTAATATTCTTAAAAAATAGTTCTTCTTAGAACTCGCAAGTGAAATATTCATTTGTTAAGGTATTTTATCAATTTCGTTAACTTTCTTTTCGTAATCGCTAATATTCTATAGTATGGCGGAAGCAGTTTTACCAGGTCCTTCAAAAAATCGTAAAGGGAAACACATAAGATCTGGACAAAGGCAAATGGCTTATAATGTGTACATTAAGCATAAAGCCAATATGTCTAAAACAGCTGCAGTCAGTCAAACAGCAGAGGAAGTGGGTATTAATAGGAATACAATGTACTGCATTATTAAAGAAATGGAATTATATGGAGTTCCAATTTCTCCTCCAAGAAAAAGAAATTATCGTCATACTTACAATAAACTGGATGAAGCACAAAAAAGTACAATTAGACGACATGTGCATTCCTTTTTCTTGAGGAATGAGTTACCAACTTGTTCAAAAATTTACGTAAATGTCAAAATATAATGATATCAGATATGTATATCCCTGCTATTCATCTGACAGTAAACATATGTTTTACTTGTTTTCAAAATACAAAGTTCATCGTGTGTAAACTGTGCTCATATTGTAGCGCCATCTGCTCCATTCTTAGACTGAATGGAGTATAGTTTGATAATGACATGTAAAATGTTGAAACTGCAGTCACATAGTGATTAAAAATAAATTGAATGTAGGTATTTAAAGTTTAATTGAATGTTTTATTTTACTTATATCCAGTTCAAGTACGTTGATTTTTTAAAGTATTATTGTGCTGGACAACACGTTATAGAAACAATAAATTCTATTTTTATGTTAAATAATTTGAAAACTCTCATATTAGAATTTTACATTATTTTAAAATTTGAACAGTATTGATTTATTGCCTTAGGTTAGATGCACGCCAATTATAGAATTGAATTGGTGTATGCAGAAAGGGCACATGTCATATTTTACGGAATTTCATGTTTAGCCAAAAATATGCGTTTCTTACGTCAACGCTTTGAGCTATATAGAAACGGCACGTGTCAACCTAACCTAGGAGACAAGAAGAGAGTACAATTTTACAGAGCGTTATGCATAAAGGACACATGTCACTGACATGTGCCTTTTCTGCGTAACAGAGATAATATTTTTTTTAGTATTTGCGATGGAAACGTGCTTTGTTTAATCCAAAATCGTAAAGAAACGTAAGTTTTTTCTTCATAGCAACCAATTCTTTATTCTCGGTCAAATTCGTAAAGAAATGTACAGCAACACTTTTTACTTTCTTATACGTAGTATAAGGAAGTATTGTGATGATGAAAATTTTCGACCTCGAGATTTTTGCAGATGTTCACGTTTTGAAGTCCCCTGATACCGAAAAAGTGGTTTTTAAAAAATGTCTATGTGTCTGTCTGTCTGTGTGTCTCTCTCTCTCTCTCTGTGTGTGACCACGATAGCGGCCAAACCGCTGTAGATATCAATTCCAAATTTTGTATTTACGTGTATAATCTCCCTCTTGAGATCTGATTAGTTTTTCAGTAAAATCGGTACTACTAAGTTTAAACAAATTTATAAAGAATTCATATATACTTAAAATTAAAATTGAGAATAATTTTATTTAAAAAGTTTTTCGAAATTCCTACCGGAAGTAGGTCTTTTACTCATGCCTTTTAGACAAGTACGTTACGGGTATAAAAGTATTTAAAACATAATTTTCAATATCTTTTGTATAAAAAAAAATTCAAAATTCAGACCGGAAGTACCACTTTTACTCTTATCGAATAGCGATTTTTTGCAAATATGTCGTAAGTTATGCATTCTATATATATTTATCAAGAGTACAAAAGTATTTAGAACTGGATTTGCAATATTTTTTGTATACATGAAATTTCAAAATTCGGATCGGAAGTAGCACTTTTACTCTTAGCGAGGAGCACTTTTTTGATAATATCTTGCAAAGTATGCATTCTATAGCGATTTATTAAGCGAATGAAAGTACCTAGAATAGGATTTTGAATAAGTTTTGTATAAAAAAATTCTTAAAATTGTATAGTTTGAAACGCTCATACGTATAAGAAAGTCGTGTGGTGGCCACACCTCATTTTTTATACTATTCTGTGATACTTTGACATAATTTAACGGTGGTGGGGAAATCCATAGTGGCGCTGGTGTTTTGCAGCTACTGTGCTGCTGTTGATTTAGTTTGTTATTGTTACTGGTGTATTGTAATTTGCAAATGCTGCTTGAAAACGGAGGAAAACGGTGAAACCAGGAAAGGGAAACGAAGAGCTGACCCTTCAAAGTATGAGAGAAATACTAGAAAACAAGCGAGAGTAGAAGGGAAGGCGTATGAAAATTCCTGCAAAGCGATAGAAAGTGTTATATGCAGGTAAGTCACACAAGTTTTATTTTTTATTAAATGCAAACAAATTTGACTATATTTAGGTGCAGGCTGAAATGCTTTGAGAAATTTAATGACGAAGACAAGTTGTCCATATTCAAAAGGTTTCATTCCTTTCAAACTAAAGACGAACAAGACATTTTTTTCCAGGGTCCAGGTTATCATCATTAAGCAACGCCGCACCCTGCATGGAGAAAATCACAAACCGAAAGCAAATAGTTAAAAATACTACTCATTAAGAGGGAGTGCTAAGAAAAAAGTTTGTTTAAATGCCTTTCTGTCTTTACACGCAGTCACTTCTAAGCGTGTAAGAAGAATCAGAAATTTGACTACTTTGGGGACAGATTTGCGCGGAAAGTGCTCAAGCGCTAATGTGTTTTCTGAACATGTCAAGCAATCTGTTTAGGAACATATTCAGTCCTTCCCAGTTAAAATTAGTCACTACTCAGGACGTGAAAAGAACTACTTGAATAGTCAGTTGAACATTACAACTATGCATAAGCTGCTTCATGAAAAATATCCAAACCCGAAGGTAAGCTTCTCTTTCTACAGATCATACTTTCGTGACAACTTCAACTTTGCATTTGGAAGACCGCAGGTAGATGTTTGTTCTACTTGTGAACTTTTAAATAACAAAATCAAAGACCGGAACTTAAATGACACAGCTAAACGAGTTACGATTGCAGAATTGATGGTATACATAAACGCAGAAGCAAAAAATTCTATTCAAAACTGCAAAGTGCCAGCGAAGAAAAACAAAATGCGAAAGAAGTTCTTGCCTTGTCTTTAGAGTTTATGCAGAACATTCAGCTACCGAAAACACCTGTAAGTGATGTATTTTATTACCAGCAGCTTACAGTTTCTGTATTTTGTATCCACAATCTGAAAACAAATAGGTCTAGAATGTATGTGTACCACGAGGGACAGGCAAAGAAAACAGCAAATGAGATTTGTACATTTCTTATGGATTACCTTAGAGACTTTAAGGTTAATCAGAAGGAACTACATCTCTTTAGCGATAACTGTTGGGGCTAAAAGAAAAACCATACCGTAATTCCTCTGCTCCTGGCCCTTACTGATATTGGAATGTTTTCCAAAATAATCCACTTTTTTCCTGTTAGAGGGCATTCATTCTTACCGTGTGACAGGGAATTCGCGCTGGTAAAGAAAAACTTGAAAAAGTTCGACCGAATATCTACGATTCATCAGATTACGGAGATTATTATCACTAGTACAGAAAATAGTGCAAAGTTTTCGGTTAAAGAAGTCGAAATAAGTGATATACTCGATTTTAAAAAGCGGTGGCCTGGTTTATATAAAAAAAATTGTGTATCTGTAGAATCGCAAAACGTTCCACGTGATGAAAAAGTCAGTTTCAATATTAGCACTTTCTCACGCTTTGAATATAACTCCGCACTTCAAGGCTTCGTTCAAGCTCATCCATTCATTGATGGTGGAATATCACACACATTTAATTTATTGCACCTCGAACAAGACGTATTCTAAACTTTGGTCCTTCCTTGCGAACTTCTAAGGTCTATCCTCTCGGCAAAGTCCCCATAAAAGCCACAAAAATGAAACATATGAGAAAGTGCAGTGCCTTTGTTGAAGAAGAATACAAGGATTTTTATGAAGTAATACTTCAGTGGCTTACTACCGGTACTGGGGGGATAGGATAGCGACCATTAATTTTGTTTAATATTATGTCTATGTTATATATTTTGTATAATAATTTTTTTATGTTCTATTTTATCTTTATTTTGCAAAAAGGACACATGTCACAATTTTCAAAAAGGTTTTGTACACTCAAAAATTAAATGTTGAAGCCAAGTTAGAAATTAAATGCATTTTAAATAAGCAGTAGACTAGAATTTATATAAGTTACAGTAAATGTTAAAACTTGTTAAGTCGATTTCCCAACATCAGGTAATTTTGACATGTGCCCTTTCTGTTATACAAAATTCAATTCAATTATACAAAATCTGACAATCTATAGTCTTTGGTACCTGAAAACGTCATAAAATATGTAGATTACAAAATTAGTTATAGTTGAGTCGCTCTCGCAACTGACACGCGCCATTAAATTAAAATGGTATAGTCGGGTCGTTTTCGCAACCGACACGGCAAAAGTACGAACTAAAAACGCTGATTCAATACCACTACAAATTCCAATCAACCGGAACAATTTTAGAACAATAAAATTCAACCAACTAATTAATATTTTAGGATAAATAGCTACGGCTAGTAAAATACTATTACATGAAAGTCAGTTAGAAATTACATATTATAGATATAATTATTAAATATTACTTTTCTATATCAATATTTTATTTGATACATGGCTATTCTGAGCATTGTTGTCAGATTTTTATTTTCACGGAGCGTATGACACTTGACAAGCGTAGCGTTTGACAAGCAGGTGACTAGTATTCAGTACAGCGTTTTTCGAACAATTACACATGAAACTTGGGCTACCATCACTCATATTGAACAAGAAATAAAGACGTCGTGGGATAGGGAAATAGAAGTTGATAAAAGACATATTAATCCAGTAATATTTTGTATTAATGATAGCGGTAGTAGCGACTGTGAAAGTTGTTAAAGTCAAATATATTGATCTAAACCAAATTATATACGAGAAGGTAAGTTTTATTCAACAGAAATGCTTGGTTTTACTTGTAATTGCTTTATGTTATTTAGAATAATCACGTAACTGACAAAACGAATGTAGCAGTATCTATATCAAAACTCAAAGACAGATTTTGGAACCTGTTAATATATTTGTTCATAATGCTTCGGCAGAAGATTACGATAGTTAAAATAATTTGTACTTATATTGATCAGTTGAAGAAAGAACTCTGTCTAATCGAGGAAGTAGATGACTCTAACTAAAATAACAATTGTTTGAAGATCACATAAGTAATACTGTTTAGAAAATTTTCAAATTTAAGAAGGTATAACCATGTTGAATGTAATAGAGGAATGGTGGACGATTGATTTCAGAATAAAATAATGATCGAGTTTATTAATGTGATAACAAGATAAGCGTTTGCATAGGGGATGCAGTTAAAACATATTTATGTTATATTATTTTTATAGTTTTTCTAAAATAAACTTTGTATATTTTCTGTAGGACTTTAATTTTGTAATTATTTATTGTTATTAATGGAATTAAGATTATATAATTTCAAAAATATGTGATAGTATTGTAATAATATTAATGTAGTAAGTACATTATAAATTGGGATAGTAAAAATACTTGTTCATTATTGTATTATAATTTAAAGTTGCTTGGTAAGTTAAATTCTGATCAGTAGCAAAGATTCAGCTTACGAATACTCAACATTTGAAATACTTTAAAATACGTTTGAATTGTTTAATTCTGCATTAAATATAATCTTTAACAACAACAAAAGTATACTAGTTTAAAGCTTAAGCAAACAATAATGATGTGTTTAGCTTAATCAAAAATGTTTGATTAGCATGCAAAAATTATGTTGTAATCAATGATATACCTACGAGAAATGTTTCAAACAAGTTCCTTTTAGTACAGCAGTGATAATGCTAATAATCACAGTGTACAGTAAGAATCTGGCAAACAAATGTTTTTATAATTAGTGTAATACTTTTCTTACCTTCTCGCTGTTGCATGTAAAAATACTTTAATTTTGATGCATTTAATGGAAAAGCAATATAGCACTATTAGTAAGGATACTGCTGTACAACTGTCTTTGCTACTAAATATCTTTATTGTCTGTAGTAAAACTAACTCGAACATAATTATTAAATACATTCCTGAATGTTTGAATGAATTTCAAAAGTTAAATTTTTTCTGAAAATCTAACCTTTTTTTATATTTATATCTAATTACTAACAGCAGACAAGTTCATACAAATATAAAATAATCATTATATTCTTCTTTAATAGTTACATATTAGAATTATTGTCGGTAGTGCTAAAACCACAAGTCTAATTGATCATTTAGGGTTATAGTGTCAAAATTAATATTACTTGACAGATCAAATTTTGCAACGTCTCAAATTTGACGCCATTTTAATTTTGGTGGCGCATGTCGGTTGCGAGAGCGATTCTAGTTTTTTTTTTATATCAAATTTGAGATGGTGCATAATTTTACCTGTCAAATAATATAACCTACAAAAGCCATTTCAGGACTGTCATAAATAATACATATTATATTTAGACACCTTTTGTCATTTGTCATAATTATCGTTTGCGTTTTTTATAATTGTTATAGAAACATTTTAAATTTGTCAACAATGCTTGCCCTCTAAACAGTATAACGAAATGTTATATAAAATATAGGTGTAGAAAAAATAATATTTAATAGCTTTATTTGTAATATTTAAATTGCAACTGGCTTTCATGTAATAGTATTTTACTATGGGAAAGTATCTATCCTCAAATATTAATCAATTAGTTTAATTTTATTGTTTTGAAATTGTTCCGGCCGATCGAAATTTGTAGTGGTATAGAATCGTCGTCTTTAGTTCGTACTTTGGCCATGCCGATTGCCAAAACAACTCGACTATACCTATACTTTATCTTTTTAATGTTAGATGCAATTGACTTTAAATTAGCCGATTCTGAGGAAATTTACATTTATATAAATATTTTGTTGTGTTTAAGTAAAAGTTTTTGTTTATTTTTAATAATTAGTATTACTTTCATTCGTTTGAATAGTTTTGTTTCTATTATAGTTGAAGTTTGTCAGTGTCAATTTTAGTTACGGTTGCGGCCAATATTATCTGGGCAGCAGTTTTTCCCACTGTAAATGAATTTTAATTGTTACTTAAAAAAGTCGCCTGGAAAACTATACTGTCATATTGATTAATGAAAAACGTCAATTATAAAAATGCCACATTTATCTTTGGCCGAGAAATTTAGGGTTGTGACGTTACTGGGAGAGGGGTGGTCGGAACATCGAGTCGCATTAAGATTCCAAATACCAAAGAGTACTGTGCACAACATTAAGAGAATATGGGATGAGAGACAAACGTTTGATAGAAGATTGGGTAGTGGTAGGCCCAGAGTTACAACGGAGGTTGATGATGGTAATTTGGTTGATTTTATTTGCGAAAATCCCTTCCATTAGACGCACAGGCTGAAACAAACTTTTCAGGGTCTGTTCGAACGGCAAGGCGTCGTATCAAAAATGGATCTGATCTACGTAGTCATTCTGCAGCGAAAACACCTTTTCTAACTCCGCAAAATAAGGAACAGAAAGTAGGTTTTGCTTTGAAATACTCCTTAGAAGTGTTAAATTTCTGGCAGAATGTTGTTTTCACAGATGAGAAGGTATTTAAATCGTGTTTTGACGGACACGTTAGAGTTTATAGACCTCCGAACTCTCGCTTTGATGAACGTTGTACCCATAAATCACACACAAGCGGTCGTTCTTCTGTCAATGTCTGGGCCTGGATGGGCGCCCAAGGACCAGGAATTATAACACATATAAGAGATAGATGCAATGCAGAGGTCTATGTTGGAATATTGGAAAATATCATGCTGCCCTCAGTAAATGCAGTCTTTCCCCGAAATAATTTTATATATCAACAAGGCAATAGCCCCATTCATACAGCCAGAGTGACCTCAAACTAGATGCAGCAACAGAACATACAAGACCTTGGCCTTCACGTAGCCCGGACTTGAACCCCATTAAAAATATGTTGGGTTTGACAGTAAAAAAAATTAATAGAGGTAATAATTTTCGCCCACAAAATGTAGAACAGTTATGGGAAAGAATTCAAGAAGCATGGATCGAATTAACTCCAAATTATACTGCAGAATTCATCAATGCCCAGAAGGTTAAATAATGTTATTGAAAAAAATGGAGCTGCTACAAAATATTAATTTTTTATATCATTTGTTTATGTTTTTCGTTTCTAAAATAAACATCAAAATTTTCAATTTAATTTAAGAACAATAATATGGTTGGTCAAAACCAAACTAATTTCAGTTAAAAGACAACACTTTTTAAGGTAATGACTATTGATTATTGAGATAACCATCACATGATGGCTCATGCCCTAAGTGCGTATCCAGAGTAACGTAGATTGTAGCAAAGCCTGATTTACCAAATTTCATGAAAAAGTCATGAAATGTCAAATCACTGCCCAGATTATATTGGTCGCAACGGTACCTAAGTGTCATATTAAGCTATATCCATTTCTGTGTTATACTACGTGATCATTTTGAACTGTCCTGAGTTGGCCATACTGATTTTAATATGAGAACACAGTGTAATTGGCAATCCTTTTTTATTTATTTTTGTGGTTAGGTTTACTATTTAAAATTTTCCTGTGATAAATGTCAGAGAAAAAGGGTTAGTTATAAGTTGAATTATATGAAAGAATTTTTTAGAAATATAGTAATTGCACTTTATTTTTTATCATAAACAATAATAAATACGTTGCAACTTCATTACTGTAAAACATAATTCCACATAAATATGTCACAAAATGAATACATTTTATAAGATATTGCAAATGTCCACCGTTATTCTCAATGCAAGATTGACACATCTTCTCATGTTATTGAACACATTGAGGGCTGTTTCCGGTGTAATATTTTGCAATTCTATTGTAATTGCCTCTTCAAGTTCATCGAGATTATGCAGTCTGCTCTGAAACATTTTATTTTTTAGATGGCGAAAGAGAAAAAAGTCCAGTGGGGTTAAATCAGGAAAACTGGCTGGCCAACGATTTCGACTAATCAATCGGTCACCATAGTATCCTTGTAAATAATTAATACTTTGTTGCGCTTGACAGATCGCTGACAAACCACACATCTTGTTAGAGTTTCAGTTGATTTTTGCATTCAAGTACCTAGAGCTAAATTTATCCGTGACTAAAGTGTTCGTTCACACTATGATTAAAGTGCAAGCTTGTCAAGGTGTGTTTAAAAGGAACCTACCGTCATGGAAACACATGCGATAAATGGCATTGTTGGTAATATTTTAAGTCATCTTTTTAATATATACATCCTAGACTAAAAACAGCTATTTAAACGTGTTTTCCAGAACAACATATTTTAAAAAATCTAAAACACGAAACAAATAGCAACAAAAATGGTTTATTAACTACGAATAAATATTACTATTCAAAATACAAGTCAATAATAAAAAATAGTTTTTCCTCTTCTCATTTGTGTGAAAGTGAAATTCAAATTTATGAAAATATTGAACACCATTGGTTGATGATCATGATGTATTCTCCAACTCCAACTCTAACCGCCATGTCGTTTCAGTGAAACTAGATCTCCACCTCCTACAACTAGCATAGTTGTGGAGCTTCTTTGGAAGTAGTACCCCGTATAAGTTTTAGGATCCTCTAATTTGAGATACGCGGCAATTTTAGAAAGAATTTGATCCAAGATGTTTATACCCACAGGCTGTCGAGTACACTTCCCACTATTATAAAACAAGAGGAATCAATCATGAGAGGTGTTCACGTGATGCATACCTTCCGTATAAGGTTAAAGGGTTAACCACGAAGCCTTCTCCAGTAGCTTGGATATTATTCACAGTGAGGTCACATGCTCCAGCAATCCCGAAAATCAGAGCAGCCTAAAAAACAAGCGAAAATTATTATTCTTTGTTTTAATATCCAAAACATGTATACCTTCAAAAATAAATATGCTTCGTCTGCAGCGTCTAACAAAAAAATTACAATTTGTTCGTGAGATAACCCCTTCGATTTTTTCACGTAATGCACCACATTTATCTGTTTGAGGTAAGCAATTGCACTACAAGTTTTTTTTTTCACTTTTATAGAGGTCTTCAACATCGAATAATGCGGCTAAAGTGATGCAGGTGACAACATTTCTTGCTACAAATCAAATTACTTCATTATAGACTATGTAAATCAGAATGGATAATCGTAGACTTACCTTCTCGTCTAAATAGGCGAGAATTACCTCTACTGTTACTGCAGAGACTTTGCCATTTCCCGCCAATGGCAGTAATTGAATAAACCTTCTCATAAGCAGCTTTAGACCTGACGGGTAACAATTTTTCCCGCAATAACTTCTCTTTCTTTAAATGTAAAATATTTTCAGGAACTTCATTTGATATTTCCGTTTTCGTTTATAAAATAAACAACTCCCTCGAACTTTAGGCTTATGTTTTTGCACTTTTATTATTAATAACTATTTTACGTTTAGGAAATATTAGCATTTTTAGATCTTTCAACATTTTTCAAAGCAGTAGAAATCGAAATAATAATCCTTTACTTCCTTATTTTCCTTAGAAATATAAAGCAATTATGATTTTAATAACTGACACTTTTGCATTTAATATATGATCTCATGATTAAAGGCACACATCAGGGTACCTTTTTCATATCGCAAAAAAGCTTCGTCCATTAGTATTATTAGTCAATGGTTCAATAAGCTTTATAGCGCGCACCCAGCCTGCTAGTAAAACAAAACAAAATTCATCTTTGTAATAATAACATATATTTTTTAAACTTCCTGCTATTTCTTCTATAATATTTTCGCATTTACTAAATTATTTTAGCGCAGTAAGAAGTTTGAAAAGACGACAAAATTAAAGCTTAAGAGTGATAAGGAAATAGTTTTGTAAATGTCCAACATAAAAACAATCGAATAAAAAAACAAGAAAAATGAGTATGCTTAAAACCACAAGGCTCTCCCATGTAACGGTCGCCGAAAGAATCGCCAAATTGTAGACGTAATAAGCGACCACAAACACCCCCGTATCCAAAATTTCACAAACATTCATCAATTTTCAAAAAACTCTTCCGCCATTTTGTTTTTTTTTGTCATTTTAACTTTGGATTCGTGATAGGCGACCTCAACCACCCCCGTATCTAAAATTTCACATTCATACGTCAATTTTCAAAAAGTTCTTCCGCCATTTTGTTTTTAGACATTTTGACTTTGGATTCGTGATCGGCGATCTAAGACACCCCCGTATCTAAAATTTCACATCCATACGTCAATTTTCAAAAAAACTCGTCCGCCATTTTGTTTTTTTTTGAAATTTTGACTTTAGATTCGTGATCGACGACCTAACACACCCCCGTATCTAAAATTTCACATTCATACGTCAATTTTCAAAAAACTCGTCCGCCATTTTGTTTTTTTTTACATTTTAACTTTGGAATTGTGATCGGCGACCCCCAAAACACCCATATCTAAAATTTCACATCCATACGTCATTTGTCAAAAAACTCATCCGCCATTTTGTTTTCTTTTTGACATTTTGACTTTGGAATCGTGATCGGCGACCCCCAAAACCCCGTATCTAAAATTTCACATCCATACGTCAATTTTCAAAAAACTCGTCCGCCATTTTGTTTTTTTGACATTTTGACTTTGGATTTGTGATCGGCGACCTAAGACACCCCCGTATCTAGAATTTCACATTCATACGTCAGTTTTCAAAAAAATCTTCCGCCATTTCGTTTTTTTGTCATTTTGACTATGGATTGGTGATCGGCGACCTAAGACACCCCCGTATCTTAATTTTCACTTTCATACGTCAATGTTCAAAAAATCCTTCGGCCATTTTGTTTTATTTCGATATTTGAATTAGTGATGGGCGACCGTAAAAACTCCCAAGTGCCTAATTTTAATCAGAAGAGAGAGAAATTGATTTCAGCCTGCTCCGCCCACTGTGCACGTTTGCGTAATCGTTTAAATAAAATTATTTCGTAGTAGGGGTACATAAATGTCGAAAGCAATCCTCCTTTTCCCCTTTAAGGAAATACACACCTTCTGCAATTATCGTATTTTAATTCAAATCATTATTAAAATATTAATCGACCCCTGTATAGATAAAAATATCAAGTCATGTGGGAGACCGTAATGTATTGTGTGGAGATGCAATTCGCCGGACCGTAATACATTGATCGCCAGTGCACATGAGAATCTGATATTTATTTTTCGCCCGTCCGGAATACATTGATATCAGTGCACATTTAAAAGGTCATTTTTCTTACCAAATCCTTCTGCAAACGACCTTTAAATTGCCGGTACCTTCGATTGCGTTCGACTGCCGACTCGAAATAAGCATACAAAAGGTTCCAAAAAGCCGCTTCCTTAAGACCCCGATTCTTGATGAGTCCTCACAACCTTCAAAATTTCGTATTTCACGCGGAAAAGTCAATCTGTGGTGCAACTCAGTTCGCCTGGCAGTTTGACGTTTCTCGGGATTTTTTGATTGTCACGTGAATCGTCATGACGTAAGCCATTTTGCTGTTAAAACATCGAGTGCACGCTCTTCTTTAAAAGCCCATATCTTTACAACCGCTCCACTTAGGAAGAAAATCTCTCCGTCGACCGGAAATTCAATGTCGCCCGTACACCAATGCCAAAGGGCAGCTTTCAATTTCGCGTATCCAGAAAGGAGTTCTTTGCACAGTTTTGCCGATTTTTGTCGAATTTACGGTTCGTTTGGTAACCATGGCGACTCGAGCGTTACATAGCCGAGCGTGACGGCTCAATCTCGTTTAGTGCCCACAATCAACGCGCCCATAGAAGTTTACACTTCAAAAAAAATTGATAAAATTCAATGGCAGATATGGATTCTAAGAGCTTAACACAAGAAAGATCAAATGAAATTTGTGCTAAAATAATCTATTAACTTTGTTAAAATCAGATAAATAACAATCAACGAGAAGCGACAGTACAGTCGGATCTTTTCATGTTTTGTGTTTCACTTTCGTCTCGTCGAATTTGAGTGATAAACAAGTAAGTACCCTACAACCAAGGACAGGAGACCCTATATAGGGCAAACCAGGGACCGCATGGCATTTGGGAAAAACTCAACTAGAGAACCAAAGTGGCCCAGTCTACCGAAGAAACTGGGACACACTTTTAACGTCTTGGTCACTCCTCGTTGATCGTTGTTCTCTATAGTAGAATTACCGAACAGATGCAGAAACAACAGCGCGTCAAAACATAATATAATATATTATAATGCAATGTTGCTACTTCATCTATACGGTAATTGTACTATAGTTAAAAGTTTTAAAAGCTAGTCCCGTTATTTCTAGAATAACTGATTTTTTGTTTAATTGTGTGTTTACGTTAATTTTTCTATAATGTTATGCAGATCACTCGTGAGATTTAACGTTAAATAAGCTCTTCAAGACTCCTGGAGTCATCTGCGTAATATGTTAAATAGTGTCTTTGTTAGTTTACCTGCAAGAGAGGAAAAACTGTTGATTACGTTTAAAATAAGTAGAATGGTAGCTTGTCTAAAGGTTAGCTTATAGGCATTTTTGTCAAAAAGTGAACTACCACATCCATAACAGTGAATGCCTAGGGATAGATTACTTTTAATTTGCACTCCTTGATCTTTTAAATTTTTTTTTTCGTTGTAATTTTTCACCCAGACAAAATCACATTTATATATTGACTCAACAATTTTTGACTTGACCAGATAATGCAGATATTAGCATATAGCTATGAACGTATATAATACGTATTAAATCTTTTTTTTACTTATTTAAATACATTTTACTAGCAATGCTTGTCAAGAGAACATTAGTATGTAATTGAGTTAGTGTATTCAAGGCTTTTATTACCATGCATCCACATTATAGATGTAAAATAACTCTTAATGGTTTTCCTAGAATCCAAGGGTTGTATTAGTGTTTAAAAAAATTATTCACCTATATGCGGTGTTCAGAAATGGAACTTAAACCACCAATTTCATTCTGGCATTTACCAAGGCTCTTCTCAAATCCTCTACCAAAAAAATTGAAATTATTATGTTAGATTCATAAAAAACAAAATCAATTAATAAATAATTTATTCAAAAAACATAAATAAATAGGTAGTCCTTGTGTCCTACGAGCTCACAATATTTTCTTTAATATCTTTTTTGACGGATTGCGTAATCTTCTCGCATTCCGTCAGCGGCGTTGCTTTTCCTACAATCAAGTCATCGACATCACCAGCCTTCACAACGACAGCATCATTTTCTTCTTCTTCTGGATCTGCCGCTTTTACGACAACAGCATCACTTTCTGCTTCGTCTTTTACCAGTTGCGATGATGCTATTATCAAATCAGCTACTGATTTCACCGGTTTATCTGTCACGGCTTCTTCAGCGTCTTCCTTTTGCGCGGTCGCTTCGGGATTTTCTTGAGCAACCTGCTCATCTTCGGGCGGAGCAGTCTTGGTAAGTGTTTTCTGTTTATTTACTTGTTGTCTTTGTTCTTCGCCAGTTTGTTCAACGACCGTTGACACTGAGGTTATACCCTGCGCGGCGTTCAGATCCGATGCTGCCAGAGCACATCCTTCTTGGTCAGTTCTTACGAAGAAACTTCTGTTAATACGGAATTTGTCTAATATTCCGTATGCTTTTTGAAGAATTATTCCTGCTGGTAGTCTATCTCTTGTCATTAACCATGCATTTTCTGAAATATTCAAGAAGATAATTTAGTATTAAATTACTCAAACGTCATAGCTTAATGTTCAACATTCATCCAACGACATCGAAACAAGGCATTGCTAAATTAACTGAAAACTTATTGGATGATAATATTAAAGAACTTTACTAATCTAATATCGATATTTTTAAATGTACTATAGTTCTATATATTCAATTTTGTATATTAAATATTTAATGGCATTTGTAGCATAGGAAATGCAGAAGAACATTACCTCATATAATTTTATGTAGCTCTAAGTGAGTACTTTACTTTAATTGAAAATCTGAATAATTCGAATATACGGACTACTATGCCGACAGGATAGGTAGGTGCCTTTAGACAACAGCGCTAAATACCACCAATATAAAAAGAAGGGCTGAGCGCATGACAAATGCAGACCTTGTGAGTGAAGATAAAGACAGACCACATGGTAATGCGATATAGTCTCAACAAACCATTTGAAGTAAGCTTTCCAGGAAGATTAGAATAAGAAAATGGTATGCAGGGTATCAGCAAGCGGAACCAGACGGTACACAGACGGGCCGAAAACCGCAAATCTACTCTGCTAGCCAGAGTAAATACTATGCACTGTGTGTTTCAGGCAGAGCTGTCCAATGTGCTACAGAAAACAATAGGAATGCGCACCGGCGCATTCTAATATTGACTGACAGTTAGCTGCACTGAGGCAATAGGAAGCCAAGAGATGTCGTCAAGACTAGTTTGGCTTTGGTAGACCAGAAAATGATAAAACTTGTTTGGGTGCTAGGACGTAGAAGGATCGAGGGCAACGAAAAAGCTGATGCAATCGCAAGAACATGATCAAAAGTCATAGGCTTAGAATCGGCTCTAGGAGTACCAAAAAGTACCCGAAGCCACATCAAAGACTGGGTATATGAAGAACATAAGTGCTACTTGGCAACACTTCCCGGACAAAATTAAGATTAGGAATTTATTGGCCAACCATGCGCAAAGGACGATAGAGCCACTACACACGAGTAGGGAACGACTACGAATAACAACTGGAGTTTTGACTGGTCACGCACCCGTTAATGACGAAGACACTCAGGCATATCCTATTAAACACTGTGAGGCACTGGATCACAGAATGCAAAGCATTTTTGGGCAACTGAATGTGCACACATGCTCAAAAAATACCCAGTAAAAGACGTGTACAGCCTTGAAGAAAACACAAAAGTACTGGAGTGGATAACATAAACAATAAAGGTTAAGCACAATAAGCCTTATTGGCTGCGTTGCAAACTGGGGACGAGAGTCTGATAGGCCTGCAAGGGAAAAACACACACAGCTTCATATTGCTTTGTTAGTTTTTGTTTTGAAAGCGGTAAGTTTCTAAATTGTTTATAAAACAGTAAGGTGATTACAGTTTTTAAAGAAGGCAGCGTTACTTAGGCAATAATTGTAGGTCCATATATTTATCTGCTATTCTTTCGAAGTTCTTGAAGAGTACTTTAAAATCTATACTTGTAAACTATGTAGAAACTAAAACGGTTTTGGCCGGCGCAAATCTATTATTAGTTTCTAACAAATATTATATATATATACAACATATTAACTTGAAAAATAAACACAGTTATGGAAGTTTTTCTAGCCTTAGCAAAGGTCTTTGCTTTTGTCATAGTATGATGCTAGACATAATAGTATATTACGGTGCTAAGGGTAAATGCCATTCATTTCCCAAAAGCTGATTGGCAAGTATGTTGATAACGGTTGTTAATCATCATTGCTAAAGTCTGTTATATGTGCAGTCTCTTAAGGACCGGTATTCCAACCCATAGTTTTTAATATTTACATGAATGATATCAACGGTTAATGTGAAAGAAATGCTTGTCACTATCTCAATCATAATTATAATTTAAGTTTGAGCATAAAAAAAACTCAAAGATTGAAATTTACATTGAATATTCATCTGGAACTCTTAAAAGATATCCGATAAATTGTCTTGGTTTAACTCTTCATAATAAATTAACGTGGGGTGCGCACATTGACTTCCTTGCTTGCCACTTATCGACAGTAATTTACATCTTAATCATCTTAATTTGTGTGATCAACTTTGAAGCATTGTCATATGTTATAATCCTTCCAAATTTATTTATTGTGCTCTCTTCCGTTCTGTCACGAGTTAAGAATTTTTACTACATTGTGATGTGATTTTCGTATTACAGAAGAAAGCATTAAAAATAATTATCAATACTAAGAGAATTCATTCTTATAGACCTATCTTTAAATAACTCTAAATATTAACATAAGTATACTAATTTATATACTATACTATATAGTCAGCTTTAAACAGGGAGTGAAAGAGAAATATGAGTAATGCCTGTACAAAAAAAAAATTGCGCTCCAATGTGCACGCAGTGATGAGAAATTGATTTTTCTTTCCTCGAGTCCGAGCCTGTGGCAGTTAAAATACAAACATAATAATTTTCATATAGAGGAATTTAAGTTTCAAACTAATATACTTCTATTTAACGGAAAAAAAAAACATGGTAATGCACCGAGGTTGCCGACCTTGTCCACATAAAGGCGTGCTATTCACACACAAAAAAAAGATCGCCATAGAAAATCTTTTCAATTGCCATTCCTTCTCAAAGGTTGTAACTATTTACATTTTATCGTTTTTTTTGGAAGAACCTTAAACCGGAATTACTAGTGGTATTTACGTAAATGCGTATAAGATAAACAAAGATATGGACCGACTTCAACTACATTTTGGGCCCTAAAAATTTAGAAATTTTGAGTTAGAAATAAATTTCTTTTTCGATTTTCAGTTAGACATTTATTCGT